>WNHD01001138.1:0-23928 GCA_011057455.1 Ganaspis sp. Gsp50
TTTTACTAAAAATTAGTCAATGTTTACTATTTCAATCGGTAAACGACTTTTCGCTGTTGAATTAGTAAATAATTACTAATTCAGGATTTAGAGAGTAATTAGTAGTGTATATATATGTTTTTTAGTAGAAAACTACTAACACAATTAGTAGTTTTCGTAGAAAACTATTAACACAATTAGTAGTTTTAGTATTTTGTTTACTAAATGAAGTAGTGAACTTTGACTATTTCAATTAGTAAAAACCTACTAATTCAAATTAAATTAGTAAATTAGTAAATTTTAGTATTACATAGTATTCTTTCAATTTTCTACTAGAAAACAGTTACATTCTACTATTTAATTAGTAGTTTTTTTACTTAAAATTAGTAAATGTAAAATATGTTTACTATTTCAATCGGTAAATGACGTTTCGCTTTTGAATTAGTAGAAAATGAATAATTCAGATTGAGAGAGTAAAAATTAGTGAATTTTTACTCTCTCAATCGGTCAACAACTTTTCGCTATTTAACTAGTAGAAAATTACTAATTCAGATTTCTAAATAAATAAAAGTAAAAATAAATGTGAATTTAAAAATGTGTTCACTTCTATTTAATGAAAGTGCTGTACAATTACGAAAAAGAAAATACTTGACGTGAAAATAGACATTGAGGGGAAAATGTGAGATAATTGTTATTATTGTGTTTATATCGTAATTAGCCCTTTAAGACGTTTATCAACAATTCGATTGGCGCACATTCAATAACCGATACTTGAAGTAGAAGGGCCGTCTCAAAAGCACCTGTCGAGCGTTTAATTTCTGAATTCGCGTTTCTACTTCGAAAGTGTTACTCTTCATTTTGTGTTATTCAAAAAATGTGATTTATGTGACAATTGTGATTTATGTGATAATTTCGATAATTGTGATAATTTTACCGTGGAAACTACTTTCTAACTAATTTGTGATTTAAATCATTTTTCTTTTTGTATGTAACGATTTAATTCAAATTAGAGTTTCAAATATTTTCTTTTGTAAGTTTTTTTTTCATCTCTCAATTTTTTTTTTTTTTTTTTATTTCACTCAATGTCTAGCGATTCCAAAGCCTATTATTTTAATTGTACTCTCAAAATCTGAATCAGTACTCTCTAAATCTGAATTAATAGTTTTCTATTATAAATGAATGAGAGAATAATAAGTCAAATTATTTTTTGATTTTTTACTCTCTAAATTTGAATTAGTGAAAAGTCATCCACCAATTTGAATTGGTAAGCATTTTTAGTACAATTTCACAATTTGATTTAGTAGTTTCTGCTAAAGTTTTAGTGAAAGTTTACTAAAAGTTGATAAAAATGCTTACTAATTCAAATTAGTGGACGACTATTCACTAATTCAAATTTAGATAGTAAATTAATTCACTATTTCATATAGTGAAAAATCAACGAAATTTTTGAAAACAAAAAAATAATAATTTTTAGTAGAAAATAACTAATTTGAAAGTCAAATCTCTTGTGATTGGAAACGTTAATTTTCACTATTTTAAGGATGTTCATTTTATCAACATAACCTAAAAACTCTACTAATTGAAAAAGTCAAAGTTCACTTCTTTAATTAGTAGTAATTTACTAATTAAATTAGTAGTTTTCTATTAATTAAATTAGTAATTTTCTATTAATTAAATGAGTAGTTTTCTATTAATTAAATTAGTAGTTTTCTACTAATCAAATTATCAGTTTTCTACTAATTTAATTAATAGTTTTCTACTAACAAATACTGATATTTTTCTAAACAATTAGTAGTTTTGTACTTGAAATTAGTATCTCTTTACTATTTCAATCGGTACTCTATAAACTTCAATCAGTAAAAATGAACTGATGTCACATAAAACTGAGCTACTGATGCAATTAGTTAAGCTCTACTAAAAATTAAAAATTTTTTTCTTTGACTGTCAATAAAATTTAACTGATTGAATCAGTAGCAAAAATTTAATGAACAATATTATTTAATTAATTATAATTAATTTAATTTTAATTTTACTGACAATTAGTAAGAAAATTTACTAATGTTTAGTAAAAAGACTACTAATTATTTAGTAGAGTATAACTATTTTTATATAGTTATTTATAACTATTTATCTATTTATAACTATTTTTCTACTATGAATAGTATTATAGTAGTATTAGTAGTAAATTAGCAGTTTTCTATTAATTGAGACTGTGAGCTTTGACTATTACAATTAGTAGAAAACTACTAATTAGTTAGTAATTTTGTACTAAAAAATAGTTATATTCTACTAATTAATCAGTACTTTTTAACTAAAAATTAGTCAATGTTTATTGTTTAAATCGAATAAGGAAATATCGCTATTGAATTAATAGAAAATTATTAATTCAGATTTAGAGAGTGAATTAATAGAAAGTTACTAACTCAGATTTAAAGAGTGATTTTACACTAATTCAGTACCGAAAAATCGTTTACCAATTCAAATAGTAATCATTCACTAATTTTTAGTAAAAAAACTGCTAATTAATTAGAAGAATGTAACTATTCTTTAGTAGAAAATTACGAATTAAATTAGTAGTTTTTTACTAATCGAAATAGTGGATTTTGTCTATTTCAATTCATAGAAAACTACTAATTTAATTAGTAATTTTCTACTAAAGAATAGTTACATTCTTCTAATTAATTAGTAGTTTTTTACTAAAAATTAGTAGATGTTTACTACACTCAGAAAAGAGTTTCTTTTGATTTAAAGAAATTACTTTCTTTGACATTTCTGATTTGAATCAAAGAAATTTCTTTTTAAATCAAAAAAGGTTTCTTTGAATCAAATAAAATGTCTTTGATTCAAAGAAATTTTCTTTTATTTAAAGAAATTTCTGCATTAAATCAAAGAAATTCTAGTATTGATATACGGTCAAAGAAATATTTTTTTGAATTAAAAGAAAAATTTTTTAAATAAAGGAAAAATTAAATTTTAATGAAAGATACAAGTCAAAGAAAGTTATTTCTTTAATTCAAAAGATATTTTTTTCTCAGTGTATTTCAATCGGTGAACGACTTTTCACCGTTGAATTAGTAGAAAATTACTAATTCAGATTTAGAGAGTAAACTTCCTTATTTTTGTGCAATTGTTTTTTTTCCTGCAATTATAATTTTTTTGTGCCGTGGACGAAAAAGTGTTGATCTTCGTGCTATGAGTGACAAAAAACAATGCTATTTTTCCTCACTTGGAGATATTCCGATTCATAAGTCGCAGGAAAAAAGTGCAACTCCAATAACAAAATTGTCAAAACATTTTAGAACATTGTCTCTCAATTCTCCGAAGAATGTTGACCCTTTGCTGGTAGAATCGAATTTGCATAAAATAAAAATTAAAGACACAGAAGACACGAGTTTAACTACTGGCGCCGAGAAAAGTGATCAAGGTCGGGTTAGTGTCTCATTTGGTACTTCAACACCTTTAAGAAAAGAAGAGTTTTTCTCCAACAAGACCAGTGTCAGTGAATTGCCGAGGAAAATTCTATTTGAGAAGGCTCGTGAAAGATTTTCAAGTGTCAAAGCGTTTGCTGACAAAATGAAGAAGGAAATAGAAACTGATAGTGAGAGTGAAGAAGTAGATGAAAATAAGTCCTCGATGAAATTCAATAATAGTGAAAGTGCCGAAACACGAGTCCAGCTAATTAAAAAAGAAGATTCCACTTTGGAAAAGAGCATTTATGAGGTTTCGGAAATGCACGTTCTTCTGATGAAGTCAAGTTCTAATCGTGATCCAAGTTCAAGATATTTTCAAGTCATAAATTCATTTAAGAATTTAGTCAATTAGAGAAACTAGTCCTTAAATTTGAATTAGTCTTTTTCGGCTAATTCTATGGCGAAAGGTCTTTTTCTTGTTCTTTTTGTGTTCTTGCTTTATCAATCAATGTCACACACACACTCAAACATTTTCAAAATTCTTTACACACTAGAAAACAAACTTTTCATTCGCTTTATGTTTGAAAAAAATTATTTATTTGGTTTGTCTTTTTTTAAATGAACAAAATTAATAAAAATTATTTATTTGGTTTGTCTTTTTTAAATGAACAAAATGGATATTTTTTTCAAACTATTTTTCTTTTTTGTAATTTGTTCCGTTTTTGACTCCATTTTTTTCTAGTGAGTAAAAAATTAAAATTATTTTTTTAAATTTATTTGAAATTGATACAAAGTTTATTGTATTTATGTATTATGCTAATGAAAATTACGGGAAGTAGAAATTTATAAAATGATAATTGTTGCTCAATGGAAATTTCAGAAAATTGTTGCTTGTGTGGGGATTTTAAAAAATAAAAATTGTTTTAAAGTAAAAAGAGTGTAAAAGCAAATCTGAGTGTTTATTTTATTTATTTATTTTGTGGTCTTGATTTAAAATTTTTAGTCACTTTTTTATCAAGTTGTTTTTAAATTTATAATTAGCTACAATTTTGTCCTCTAATTAAATTTCTTTGTATTAAAGTTTAGAACTTGAAGAACACATAAAGCCATAGGAATCAATCTTTAAACTTCCTGCAGTGAATTTAAACTCTTTCTTTAGTGGAAATTGAGCTCTCGAACTCAGAGTGAAAAATCCACTCCACGATAGTGTAATTTCCGACTGTTTTGTATTAAAAAACTTTTAATAATAAGTAAAAATTAACAATAGATTAAAATTTATTCGGGATTGAAAATTCATTAGGAAGTAAAAATTAATTCTGAATTGCAAATTTATTTGGAATTGGAAATTCACTTTGGAATGAAAATTCACTCGGAGTGAAAATTCAATCTAATGTGAAAATTCACTCTTGAGAGAAAATTCATTTCGGAATTGAAAGTAACTGTAGAGAGAGAATTCACTCGGGAGTGCAAAATTACTCTGGAGTGAAAATTCACTCTCGAGAGAAAATTCACTCTCGAGAGAAAATTCACTCTTAAATAAAAATTTACTGGGGTGTGAAAATTCACGCCGAAATGAAAATCCACTCTGGCGTGAAAATTCACTCTAGAGAGAAAATTGACTCCGGTTTGAGAATCCACTCTGGAGTAAAGATTAACTCTCTAGTAAAAATTAACACTGAAGTAAAAATTAACTTTGGACGAAAATTCATTGAAAACTCACTCGGGAGTGAAAATTCACTCGAGAGTGAAAATTCACTTGAGAATAAAAATTCACTGAAAATTCACTCTGGAGTGAAAATGTATTCGATAGTAATTTGTTGACTACTAAAAATGTATTCGTTTGAAAAAATGCACTGAAGAATAAAAATTCACTCGAAACAAAAAACGAACTCAAACTTCGGAGTAAATTTTCATTTAAATCCAAGAATAAATTTTTCATTAATTCAACACAATGTCTCAATTTTCACTCCGAAAAGAGGGAAAAATCACTGCACATAGAATTTAGAGCGAAAAATTTAAAATCAAATTTTCTAACTTTTCAGGAAAATTATTCTCGTTTTGTTGTGAAAAAATCACTTTCGGAATCAAACATTTTTGAAAAAAGTATTTCATGTACAAAAGAGAGTTCAGAAACTGATCTAAATGATATTGTTAGATTGGAGAAGTCTCAATCATTAGGTGATTCTTTTTTTCTTTCAAAAGAGGAAGAATGTATTAGAAGTGTTTTGGAACATTCTCCTGATGTAAATATCAACAGTGAAACATGGTTCACACCTCAGTCTCGAATGTCATTTTCTGAAGATAATTCAAATCTTACATCGAATCTCATTTTTTCATCGGAAGGGGAACAAGTAAAGGAGGAGACAAACTTATTTTGTGAAACTTTATCGTCAAGAAGGAATATTGTTTCATCCGATTTGAGTCGTACGATTGACTTGACACAAAGTGATGATACTCAGTCCATTCTCCAAGAGAGTTTTGTAGATCTGGAAAACACCAGTGTCTCAGAATCTGAATCATCCGAAAGAAAATCGTCCATAGATTTGTCGACTAGTGAACTAGAGGAATGTGCAATGGGACCGGTTACAATACAGAGATCTGTTGAAGGTACTTTCAGAAAAAAAAATTTCTTTTCAACTTACGGCATTGCATAATAAATAAAAAACAAATATTTCACAATCTGGATTAATTAAATTTGACTAATTACACAGCGACACAAAGAAAGATATTTTTTCTCTGATAGACCAATCTAGTCATTTCTCACGTATTTCGGGTCGTTGAATCCAAATCCGAGGTCACAATTCAAATATCGGTTCGCGCTTTCTTTCTAGCCTCAAAAAGCAAGAAATTTGAGCTTAAATTGTTGTAGAATTTGTAACAAGTATATAAAAAATGTAAAACTTGCAATAATTGAATCTTGGAAGTATTACCTTTCATTTAAGCCCAAAAAAGTTAAAAAAATATTCAGTAGTTCCCGAGATATGAACGAAAACGTGCGCGCATGCAAATTGGCCAAACTGAGATTTACTTGAAAGTTATGCGTTTGGCCGATTTACATGTGTGGACGTTTGGAGACATATCTCGAGAACTACTGAATATTTTTCAAGTTTTCTGAGCTTAAATGAAAGGTAATACTTCAAAGATCCCATTTGTACAAGTTTTGCATTTTTGAAATAGTTTTTACAAATTCTGCAACAATTTAAACTTAAAGTTCTTGTGGCTTAAAAATTTAATTCTATTTAATTTTAGTTTAAATTGTTGTAGAATTTGTAAAAACTATTTCAAAAATGCAAAACTTCCACTAATGTAATCTTTGAAGTGTTACCTTTCATTCAAGCCCAGAAAACTTGAAAAATGTTGAGTAATTCCCGAGATATGAACGAAAACGTGTGCGCATGTAAATCGGCCAAACACCTTACTTTTAGATAAAATCTCACTTTGGCCGATTTACATGCGCGCACGTTTTCATTCATATCTCGGGAACTACTCAACATTTTTCAAGTTTTCTGGGCTTGAATGAAAGGTAACACTTCAAAGATTACATTGGTGGAAGTTTTGCATTTTTGATACAGTTTTTACAAATTCTGCAACAATTTAAACTTAAAGTTCTTGCTTTTTGAGGCTAGAAGGAAAACGCGAAGTAACTTTTGAATTCTGATCTCGGATTCGGATTCAACGACCCGAAATACGAAAAGATGACTAGTTTGGTCTATCAGACAAAAAAATAGTTTTCTTTGTTGGGCTGTATAATTAATAATCAACTATAATCTCTAGTATTATGAGAGTGGCAGAAGAAAAATTAAGAGGAGAATGGAAAGATAAAAAACTTAAATGTCAATTTTTTTTGTAAGTAAATTCTTTTTTCTTGTATATTCCATGATGATTTTTTTCAACCATTTTTTTCAGTCCTAACCTAAAATTTTATTGTTGTTTTGTAAATGGCCAGTAGTTTGAATGCCTGGAGTGAAAATAAATCTGATTTTAAATATTTTCCATGAAGAAGTGAATTTTATTTTTTATTTTTACAATTATGTTTTTATTTCCTATTTCTCTCTCTTTCTCTTTCTTTTTTTTCTCACTCTAAGTTGCCAAGACTTCTTGCCTGTTGAACGCATAATAAAGTCGAGAACGTAACATTTCCTGTTCCCGTTTCGTGTTCTCGGACTCATTGTTAGTTTTGTCCTACTAGGGTTATTTATCTAAACTACTAGGAAACTTGGTGAATTTATAAATATTTGAATTCCCTAGAAGTTTGCTTCTCGTTAAATGACAGAGCAGAACACGCTAATGTTAACAATCTTTTAAAAAATGACATTTCAAATATTAGGTAACTAGTAATATAAATTTTTAAGTAAATTTAAAATTTAAAGTAAACATTTTTAAAAGTTTTTAAATTTTTAACTGTTTTAAATACTTAACTATAATCGAAATTTTTAAAAAAATTGAATAAAACATGATAATATAAACAAAAAATAATTAAAAATATACAGATATACAATAAAAAATATATATAATATAAATAATATATATATATATGTATAAATATAAATTTTTATAGATAATTACAGAATTGATAGCGATATTATAATTCATATTATATTATATTGTAAATTTAAATGTACTTTTATATTTTAATGTTCAATTAAAATAAACATTTCTTGATAAGGCAGCAAAATTACTCATAAAATTAACTTAATTTTTCACTAGTTATTTACGATATTACTATTCAAAATACTATATTTAAAATGATTGCAAAAACTAAATTTTGCAGTAAACGTTTTGAAAAGTGAGTCTATGATTTTAAATCACCTCCAAGTTTTAATAGGCTAACATTTTATTTGAACGTTTTAATATTTTTTATCAACAAGAAGAAAAATTTTCTTTGCACAAAAAATTAGCTATCACAGCAAAATATGTTAACCATACAAAGCTTAACTCATTTTTCTCAGTGTAAAATGATCATAAAAAATCGAAAAATTGCGTCATGTATTAATAAATCCCCATAAAGATAATAAGGTATTAAAAAAGTTATTAAGATCGTCATTCATAAAATCGTAATAGAATTATTTGACCAGTTTGAAAACAGTTACGAAAATATTGCGAGAATTGCGAAAATTGACGAAAATAGACAGGGAGAATGTTAAAATTAATCAAATAGGACTTGTGATTTATTATTGAAGACAACTACTTTAGTGGTTAATATAACTAACTGTTGACAGTATCAAGAGCAAAAATTAAAGTCTCAAATTATGTATTCTGAAACTGTAGTATTGCCAGGAAAGACATTTGCACATATACATATGCAATTATTTGATGATGTAATTTCTCATGCAAATACTTATAGGCTCAACCTCAAGAAAAGTTAAATCATCAATGGAGTGCGTTGAAATATTCCACTAAAAATTGAAATTCGAAATTTTAAGAAAAGAATGAAAAAGAAAACTCGCGCTTACACGTATATAACATGTGTTTCTCACAAGTAGAATAGACATGAATAAAATTGACAAAATTGTTAAAATAACCAATTTTCAGTGTCATCCGCGTGAATTGAAATTTATGGCATCTAATTTCGTTCAATGTTACGAACTTTGGCCAAAGTCTGATTTAAATTTGAGTGAATACGGATGAGAATGAAAGGGAAATGCTAACAATATGCGTATTTATTTCCCTCATAATGTCTGTGACATAATTCAATACTCTGCCGAAGCCTTGAAAAATGAGCACTTTATTCAATATTGAGTAAATAAAAAAGTTCGTAATAGTTAAAAAAAAAAGTTATAAAAAAGTTCAAATAATATAGGTTTGTAAGTTATATATCAAATGTATTCTAACTCTTGAAACTTTAATTGAGGGTAATTTTTACCATTATTTGTGTTTCACCTGCATGGAATGGGAAGAAAAAGCTCTAGATAAAAGTCACTAGGAAAGTAACTAGGAATTATATTTGATTTCAAAAATGCAATCTGCGTTATCACTAATGTTCTTAATTCTTTGGATTGGAATTTATTACTTAATGTAAATGATAAGGGTGATTCTTTTTAAAGTTTTTTGTAGTCCTAACTTGAAATTACATTGCATATGTCGAAAGAAAATTCCCTGAAAGTTACTTAATATTTTTTAATTTAAAATAATTTAAAATAACTTAATATTTTAATTTTAAGTACTTTCCCAAAAGAAAGAAGATTTTCCGTCTAAAATACACTGTAAACACTTTTGGGAATTTTCCCAACAAAATTTAGGAAGCAAATCCCTCTATTTGGGAAAAATCCCCATGCAATAAAATGGAAAAATCTGATGCTCGGATTTATTATTATCATTAAATATTATTCTTTAGAACAGTTGCTTTAGTATGAACCACAATACAATTTTAGTTTTTTTTTAGAATAACAAGTGTTTGTCATGCTGGTGAATCATTTATTTGATGATAGTTTAGTGCACAATGTTTATAGCAAAGACGATCAAGAAAAGTAAAAACTAGGTAACAAGTCTGCTTACAGGTTATGATTGTAGAGCATTAATTATTACATTTTAACATTAATCTTCATATTTTAGAATGATTGATAACTATCACAACCTGAAGAAGTTTCCAAGAAAGGCGAAAGCTTGTTTTTCTGTTGGAGAGACTCCCTATGTTTGTCGCTTTGCAGAGATAAGAATTTTAAAATACGTCATGTCTAACACTTGCTATTCTTTAAAACTATATATTATTATGTTGTTCGGAGTTCACTGCTTTCACATAAATATCACTAAAATTAATTTCCGACACTAAAACCTATCAGAAAGTAGAATTTACTTTATAGCGTCACTTTCTACGTCAGCATTATATTCGCCATCTTTACTCTTTGCTCCGCGCAGACGCAGAGGCCCAAGTTCACTGCTTGGCGCCAACAACAAATTCGTTCATTGATTCTAGCAGCGAAATCTTTACTGACACACTTTTAGAGAGCAAATTAAATTGTAGGTTTAGAAAAATTACCAAATGAATCATTGAAATTAATTGCAATATCATTATTATTATTTATTTGATAGTAATAATAATAATAATAATAATAATAATAATAATAATAATAATAATAATAATAATAATAATAATAATAATATTAATAAAGAAAACTTAACTAACAATAATTAATCTAAAATTTGCTACTGTTTGAAAAATTTTATTAAAAACCAGAAAATACTATTGAATAAGGAAGAATATTTCTGCTTTTTATCCCAAAAATTTCCTGAAAATTAGAAAAATACCTTTCTTACATAGAAAATCTTTTTTCCAACAAAAATTTAGGAAAATTTACCAGTTATTTCTAAAAATTTCTTTGGAATAAGAAATTTTAATTTTAATTTATATTTTAATAATTTTTATTTGGAAAACTTATTTCCCAACAAATATTAGGAAAATTCCCTTACACTAGGTTGGGAAAATTCCCGAAATTTTTTACACTGTACATGTAGATGGACAGTTTTTTAAAATTCTGTAACTCAGCCGCATTTTATGATATTACATTGATCTTTATCTCCATTTATTCAAAATAAGACACTCTACAAAAGTGCCCATTGAGACGAAAGTGTAACTTGTATCGATGAGTTGGAACGGGTCACTAAAAATGATTTTTAAAAAATTTTCGCTTTTTTGCTGTTATCTCTGAAATATTTAATTTTATCCAAAAAATGTAAATGGGAAATTTGTTGGAAATTTAATTCCTTACAAAAAAGGTCCTGTAGACTAAATCGCTTAGATTAATATTTCATGAGACAATTCTTTAACTTTTAAAATATTTACACACTGCTGTCGTAATACTTTTGTGGTTCAAAAGTATGTTTAAATAACAAAAATATTTTTTTTCCGATTGATCAGACCATTTCTCATGTATTTTGGGTCGTTGAATCTGAATCCGACATAAGAATTCAAAAGTTATTTCGCGTTTTCTTTCTAGCCTCAAAAAATAAGAAATTTGAGTTTAAATTGTTGTTAGATTTGTACAAACTATATGAAAGATGCAAAATTTGCACTAATGTGATCTTTGAAGTGTTACCTTTAATTTAAGCCCATAAAATTGGAAAAAAGATTGAGTAGTTCCCGAGATATAAACGAAAACGTGCACGCATGTAAATCGGCCAAAGTGAGATTTTACCCAAAAGTAATGCGTTTGGCCGATTTACATGCGCACATGTTTTCGTTCATATCTCGAGAACTGCTGAATATTTTTTAACTTTTTCGGACTTAAATGAAAGGTTACACTTCAAAGATCCCATTAGTGCAAGTCTTACATTTTTTATATAGTTTTTACACATTTTACAACAATTTAAACTTAAATTTTTTGTTTTTTAAAGTTAGAAGCAAAACGCGAAGTTGCTTTTGAATTCCAATCTCGGATTCGGATTCAGCGACTTAGAATACGTAAAAAATGACTAGTTTTGTTCTTCGAAAATTAATAATTTTCTTTCTGTTTAATTTGCAGCCGTGCCATTTCCTCCATCTCGTAAACTAACAATAACAGAGGTCTTCGACATTCAAACGGGACGGCCACGACCTGATGTGCTCAAGCAACATTTTTTTCTCGAGGGTAGAATAGATGAGGCCACAGCACTTCGAATTGTTAAAGATGGGGCTAATCTTCTACGATCAGAAAAAACGATGATAGATATCGAGGCACCTGTCACTGGTAAGTTTCAAAAGAGATACCTAATTACAAATTGCCTTCACGTACGTAATTCCAATATATGTATCAACTTTCCGAACAATGAGATATTGCAGTAAAATTGTTCTCATAAATTGAATATCACTCCTCTCAATACGTAAATTATGTTGTCATTTTTTTCACGAGTAATTGAAACAGAGTATTGACAAGTAGTCAGTTTATTATTAGACTCAGATAATCTTTCTTTTCTTTCTATTTATAATTCGATTTATATTTATAGTTGAGTGATATTTTTAGTAAAGTTGCCGTAAGACGAAACTTAACCTCACACAGGGGACGAAATGTTAATTGTTTCAAAAAATTCTCGTGCGCACAAATTTTGTACAATTTTTAATGTTTTAATCAAATGATTTATTTCGCCTACGGGGTCATCCATAAATAACTTTGCCTTCTAGGGGGTGGGGGTTTGAAAAATGCAACATCCTAAATTTCAATTTTTAAAATGTAAAAAGTGCAAAATAGGGGAGGGTAGGGTCCAAATACGTCTAAATTTGTGTAACGTTTTTTATCGATGACCCCTAAGAAGCAAACGAATTTAGGTTATGTTTGGTGATAGTTTTAACTTGATTGAAGCTTTTTAATTATCTGAAACCGAAGGTAGTGTTTCTTGAATAGCTTTTTTGTATTCTGTCGAGAAAAACTGTTTCTGTCAGCAAATCATTGAAAAGAAAGCTTTAATCAAGTTAAAACTACCACCAAACATAACCTAAAATAGTTTGCTTCTACCTTTCTTCGCGACGCGAAACAATTTACGAATTACAATTCGTAATTTGCAATTTATTAATTTCGTTAGCAATTTACACAATTGCTAAAATAATATTAGTAGCAAATATAATTTAAAAATTTTATTTATTTATTTATTATTAATTTAATTAATACATATTGAGGAGGAAATGTTACCGTTTTTTTAGTTTCATGTATGAAATATATTATGTATTTTATGTATTTTCACGTAAATATTATGAATAAAGTCCATTTCTAAAATTTTTTGTTTCCTAATACTAGTGAACAGAAAGGAAGCGCAACATCGACAAAGTTCATCGTGGATCATTTTTTGTTTTTTTTTTTCAACTCCTAGAGACTATTTTTGTTCCTACAGTTCGTTTTCTTAATATAGTGACACTTTAACTTGTCAAAGCAAAATGTATCAGCAGAGTAAAAAGCTATTATTTCGAAGCATTAAAATGATTTATTCTCTTTATATCTGCCCAAGGACAAACATTTATTGCAATAGTTTTTATTCTAAAGAAGTCATGCTTCAGAAAATAATAGTTGTTCAAATTAAATTTTCCTCCTTATCTATATAAAACTTATGTAAAAGCAATCTTTTTTTTACTAATGTCTTTTCTATAAAAAATTATGGTTACTTTTTTTGTTTTTCCCTAATTTTAACTGTTTTTCGAAATTCTTTATAAGATCACAGATACGAATGTGGGAATTGTATAATTAACTCCCTGTTTGGAAAATTTGCATATTCACGTACAGAATTCAAAATAGAATTTCGTAAAAATTCTATCATGCAAAAAACTATAAAGTGCTTAAAATTTTTAAATTTTAAAGTGGGAAGAAATTATAAATTTTAAAAAAGTATCTACTGTAAAGTTACAAAGTGCTTTATAATATTAATCAGATAATAAACTAGTTTCCCTTCATTTCAGTATGCGGAGATATTCACGGCCAATTTTACGACTTGATAAAATTATTTGAGGTTGGTGGACCACCGTCAACAACAAAGTACCTCTTTCTGGGTGACTATGTTGACAGAGGTTACTTCAGTATCGAGGCAAGTAAAATCCAGATTATTACTTTTAGCGCTGCAGCTACTTTTGCCAAAACTAGCTCGCTTAAAATTTTATTTATTCTCTATTCACATTCATCTTAAATGACGACTATTTATATACAATACATGTTAACCTGTCTTGGCACAAGTTGTAACTACTTTTATAACTCTTAAATTGAAATTTATTAATTCTTTTTTTTTCTCCCTAAGCAAGCCACTTCAATCCTGTAATAATTGTTCCATAAATCTTTCTTCTTCAACTTCTCTTGCTTTCTTTTTTCGAATTTTATGACTGTCTGTTCATGTGAGCGATGTGGTTTAATTTAACTTTAATTTCAATTTCAGCAGGGAAAACTAATATCTATCATCTTTTATTCCCTTCCATTCAATTTCTATGAAATTAATTAAATTCAAGAAAATATTCTATGAAATTAATTGTTATACACGCAAAAAGAAATATTTTTCTAGAACAGCGAAATAATAATCCAGTGTTTTGATGATTAAACATTTATTTTTACGAGTACACACACTCAGAAAAATACTTTGTTGTTTCAAACGTACACATAATTTTCAATGATGTTATTTGATTAAAACGCATTTATAATTTACTATCTGGATGGTAACAGATACAGTTGATAATTGTTGCTGTCTAGATGTCATTGATTACTATTCAGATGTTAGTTGTTATTATCCAGATGTTAATGTCAATTATTCAGATGTTAATGTCTCCTATCCAATTGTTAATATCCATTATCCAGATGTTAATGTCCATTATCCAAATGTTAAATCCTACCATCCAGATGTTAATGTCTACCATCAAGATGTTAATGCCCATTGTCCAGATGTTAATGACTACTATCCTGATGTTAACGTCTACTATTCAGAAGTTAATGTCTACTATCCAAATGTTAATTTCTACCGTCCAGGTGTCAATGCCTACTATCCAGATGTTAATGTCTACCATCCAAATGTTAATTTCTACCGTCTAGGTGTTAATGCCTACTATCCAGATGTTAATTTTTACCATCCAGATGTTATTTGTTATTATCCAGATGTTAATTCCTACCTTCCAGATGTTCATGTCTACCATATAGATGTTATTTGTTATTATCCATATGTTAATTCCTACTATACAGATGTTAATGTCTACCATCCAAATGTTAATTTCTACCGTCCAGGTGTTAATGCCTACTATCCAGATGTTAATATCTACCATCCAAATGTTAATTTCTACCGTCTAGGTGTTAATGCCTACTATCCAGATGTTAATTTTTACCATCCAGGTGTTATTTGTTATTATCCAGATGTTAATTCCTACCTTCCAGCTGTTCATGTCTACCATATAGATGTTATTTGTTATTATCCAGATGTTAATTACTACTACCCTAATGTTAACGTCTACTATCCTGATGTTAATTCCTACTATACAGATATTAATGTCTACCATCCAAATGTTAATTTCTACCGTCTAGGTGTTAATACCTACTATCCAGATGCTAATGCCTACCATTCAGATGTTAATGACTACTACCCCGATGTTAACGCCTACTATCCAGATGTTAATTCCTACCATCCATATGTTAATATTTCTACCATCCAGATATTAATATTTCTACCATCCAGATGTTAATATTTCTACCATCCAGATGTTAATATTTCTACCATCCAGATGTTATTTTCTACTATACAGATGTCAGTGGCCACGATCCGAATGTTAACATTTGTTATGCGGATATTAACGATTACAATCCGAATATTAATGATTACCATCTGTATAGTAATCAGACCTATTTTAATTTTAATCGTTGCTACTTTTCTCGTTGTAAGAACAAAGATACTAATAAGTTGCTACGTGAACTTAATTGTAGTTTGTTAAAGTTTTTTATTAAAGTTATTTTGTTTTATTGTAGTGCGTTTTGTACCTGTGGGCATTAAAACTGTGCCATCCAAACACACTCTTTCTCCTGAGAGGAAACCACGAGTGTCGTCATCTTACGGAGTACTTCACATTTAAACAAGAATGTAAGTGATAACTCTTCTAATTTTTTATGAAAATGATTCAATTTTTATTATGTGAATTATTCTTATCATTAATATATTAATAACAAAGATTTTAAAAAAAGTTATATTTCTCCCAAACTGTTTATCAACATTTTCTTAAAAAAAGTAAAATACTAATTTTAGGAATCACTAATTTTAGGAATTACTAATTTTAGGATTTATTAATTGTTAATTTTAGGAATTACTAATTACTAATTGTAGGAATTAATAAATTTTAGATTCCATTAGACAAAATTCTATAATGTAGATAAGAGTGCTGTCATTGGCTATGATTAATGTTATGATTATTGTTTGTAATAATGCAAAAAAATTAGATTATCTTAATTAGAAAAAAATCACATGCAAAATAAACTCTTTTTTTGTTTTTTCGATTTTTAACGTGAAAAATTAAAAGGCTCACAACTTCGTCAAAAACCATCTTTTTGAAAATCGGAAAAATACTTGTCCCTTAAATAATAATTACTTTCCCAAAGCATAAAACGATTTTACATCTAAAATACACAAAAATCGAAATTTTTTGTTTTCTAAAATTGCTATCATTAAGCCACATTTTATGCGATTGCTTTGGTCTTGGTCTCAATTTACTCAGGACAACATACTCTACAAAAGTGTCTATTGGAGCGAAAGTGTAACTTGTACTGGTCGGCTGGTACAGGCCACCGAAGATGATTTTTACCAAAACTCTCGTTTTTTTGCTATTATCTCTGAAACAATTAATTTCATCAAAAAAAAACGTACATAAGAAATTTATTGGAAATTTAATTTCCTACAAAAAAGGTCCTGTAAGCTAAATAGATTGAATTAATATTTCTTGAAATATTAGACTTTTAGTTATGAGTAGTATAAAGCGCTTGATTCGATAAGCCGCAAAAGTTTTATGCTACTCATAACTAAAAATGTAATATCTCAAGAAATATTAATCTAAGCAATTTAGCTTACAGGACCTTTTTTGTAGGAAATTAAATTTTCAATAAAATTCTCATGTACGTTTTTTTGATAAAATCAATTATTTCAGAGATAATAGCAAAAAAACGCGAGTTTGGATAAAAATCATCTTCGGCGGCCTGTACCATACGACCAGTAGAAGTTACACTTTCGCTCCAATGGACACTTTTGTAGAGTCTTTTATCCTGAGTAAATTGAGACCAAGACTAAAGCAATCGCATAAAATGTGGCTTAATGATAGCAATTTTAGAAAACAAAAAATTTCGATTTTTGTGTATTTTAGATGTAAACTCTTGTAATGCTCTGGGAATGTACTTAAAATTATTATTAATATCTGTAACTCTCAGTGGATTTGTTCTTTCGACATTTACAATGAAATTTTAGGCTGGAACTGAAAAAAAAGTAGTTGATAAAAAACACCCTTCTCCCTATTTGCGATTTTTAAAAAAAGCCACCTTATTTTGATGTTTATCTGTTGTTTCTTTCAGGTAAAATAAAATACTCAGAGAGGGTTTATGATGCATGTATGGATGCATTTGACTGTCTGCCGCTTGCAGCTCTCATGAACCAACAATTTCTCTGTGTTCATGGTGGCCTTTCGCCGGAAATTCATAATTTAGATGACATACGTTCAGTGAGTTGCACACTATTGATTTTTAAGATGATGCACACAAGGACTTTTCCTGGCACTGTTTAGCATTATAATTTTTATTTACAAGCCTGCACTATCATTCGACAAATTACAAGCCTCGAGAAACTTGTTGATCTAACACGAGGGAAGCTTCAACAAATATCATTTAAAATGCCGCCTTGGAATAAAGGGACACGGCACGATAATAAATAATATTTTATCTGAGAAAAATCCAGCATAAGACGACTCTCAATACACCCCAAGAACAAAACTGTAATCTGATAATTCAGAAATGCCTCAGGCTATCAATTCTGAGTCGAGACTCGCTCCCAAATCTTCCCCTTAATCTTCCACAAATCGATTCCCATATTCGGGATAATTAGCCGTAAAAAGTCAACAATTGGGTGCAAAATTTGTCTGTTTTTGTTTTGGGGCGAAAGCAAAAAAACAAAAAAATGACACGAGAATAGGTCGAGTATGAGAAAGTGTTTCGGGTTGAAAATAAGAATTAAAGGATCGTTCGATCGGTCGAGTGTTATGAGAGTCGAGGTAGAGAGCCGGAAGCGAACCAGGCAGCTAGATGTACCGCCACCTGCTGTATTGATCGTCCATTTACTCCATGATACCTTTTTGCGTGTATATCCGCTTTCATATAAATGTCTATGAAACTATTTATTCAGTCATACTACACGCGAAAACATCAACTCTCGTTTATTTTTGCACTTAAAACCAAGTCCCTTTGTCAAGCCGATCAACGATAGTTATAATGGATTATAATAATTCATTCAAATTTACTTGCCGCATATATTATGAGTTCAAATTTGCTTAGAATAGTTTATAGAAATGGATTGAAATTTATTTGCAGTCATTATGAAGATATTTCAACGGAAAAGACATTTTATACCCATTTCTGGATTTAGTTACCAATTCTTGTAAAAAATGCAGATTTGATAATTTCATATCAGCTTTTATGTTTTACAAAATTACTTGAGTAAATTTTGTCAATGGGTGACGAGTAATTGCTTAGGTTCTTTACTAATGCACTCTTAGGTCCCTTGCTAATGCTCTCTTAGGTCCTTACTAACAACCCTCTTAGGTTCCTTGCTAATGCACTCTTAGGTCCCTTGCTAATGCTCTCTTAGGTCCTTACTAACAACCCTCTTAGGTTCCTTGCTAATGCTCTCTTAGGTCCTTACTAACAACATTCTTAGGTTCCTTGCTAATGCTCTCTTAGGTTCTTACTAACAACCCTCTTAGGTTCCTTGCTAATGCTCTCTTAGGTCCTTACTAACAACCTTCTTAGGTTCCTTGCTAATGCTCTCTTCCCTTGCTATTTTCTTCTTAGGCTAATGCTCTCTTAGGTCCCTTACTAATGCCCTTTTAGGTCCTTACTAACAACCCTCTTAGGTTCTTTACAAATATTCTCTACTTACTAATACCCTCTCAGGTCCCTTACTAATGCCATCTTAGATAATATTTTAGATACAATTTAAATGTATTCGGTCCTTTCTATACTCTCTAAATATGCATTAATAATTGTAATTACTATTTCATTAATTAAATATACAATAGCGAAAAGTCGTTTATCAATTGAAATTATAAAAATTTGCTCATTTTTACTAAAAAGAAAACTACTAAAATCTAGTGACAAACTATTATAAATTTTGATTGAGAAAATACTAATTTTGATTGCAAAAATACTAATTTTGATTAAGAAACTACTAATTTTGATTAAGAAACTACTAATTTTGATTGTGAAACTACTAATTTTGATTAAGAAACTACTAATTTTTAGTCGAAAAGTACTAATTTAATAAAGAAATAATTACTAATTGAAAGAATAAAAGTTTACATGCATATTTTAATTACACCGGAACGCCGATTCTGCGTATACCGTTCAGTACAGTGATTGTTGACCAGGGTGCGGAAGGCGAGTAGGGAGCAAACAGGGAGTGTGAACAAAGAAGGGAATGGCGCGCGCAGCGACGTAACTTCTTGCGTAACTTTCGTTTAAAAATTGGTAGTCTTTCTTTATTAAAGATTAGTAAATCTTAACTATTCCAATCGCTCCACGACTTTTCGCAAAATTTTTAATCATATTTCCATCCATTGTTGGATAATAGTAATTATATTTGTTTCTTAAAAAAGCAGATAATTTATAAGCAGACTTTTATAAGCAAGAAAAAATTATTTTGTAAAATGTTCCGTCTTTTATGAAAAATAAATATTTAAATATTGTTTCTTTTCTCGGTTAAAGAGAGATGTTTCAATATTTTGTTTTATTCTCTAAAACAGAAATGTTTAAATATTGTTTTTCACTTTGTTAAAGAGAAATGTTTAAATATTCTTCACCCTGTACGTTAGGAATGTTCAAATATTGTTTTTAACTTTGTATAAAACAGAAATGTTTAAGGACGTTACAGAGAGAGAAGTCGAGGTGGTTAACAGTGGCTGTCAATCACTTTCCCCTCTTTTCCTGAAAATTTTCACTTTGACAATTTTTTTAGAAAAATACAGACAATTTTTCAAAAAAAGCGCTCTCTACAGTAGAAATGTAAGAAATAAGGACTGTGGGAAATACTTATTTTTGCGGTTTTGATGATTACACGAACGAGGAAACGTATTCCAGTATTGAAACTGTCATAAATTTTGACGTGGAATGTGGCGGCTACATTGGTCAGGGTAGGGAAACTTCAGTAGCGAACTAACGTTTCAAATAAACGAGTCACTGTGACGTCTGGCGTCTATTTTCTAGAGTTTCTAAGCCGTCATATCCCGGGTCAAATTTTATGATAGTTTCAATACTGGAATATGTTTCCTCGTTCGTGTAATCATCAAAACCCCAAAAGGAAATATTTCTCATAATCTTTATTTCTTATAGTTCTACTGTAGTGTCCTTTTTTCGAAAAATTGTCTGTATTTTTCTGAAAAAATTGTCTGAGTGAAAATTTTCAGGAAAAGTGGGGAAAGTGTTTGACAAGGACTGTTAACCACCTCCACTTTTCTCCCTTCAACGTCCTTAAATAAATGTTTTGCGAACTTTGCTAAAATAATGGGTTTATTTCTTTTACAGTTGGATAGGTTCAAAGAGCCACCTGCTTTCGGTCCCATGTGTGACATTCTCTGGTCGGATCCCTTAGAAGATTTTGGAAATGAGAAAAATTCCGAGCATTTTTCCCACAACAGTGTTAGAGGTTGTTCGTACTTTTACAGGTAAACACTTTTCTTATTCTAATATTTTTTTTTCTTTTATATATCACTTTCCTTTTTATTCAAATACATTTTAAATTTAATAGGAATTATTTTTCTTGTCTCTTATAAACAATTGCCGCAATTTAATAATGAAAATGATATTAAACATAATATTTACATCCAAAACAATATTTATTTTTCCCTCTCCAAAACTTTCCTTGCAACAACTACAAATAATAGCAATAAAAATAATAATAACAACAACAATAAAAGGAAAAATAATAAAAATAATAATAATAATCTTTCCCACTATGAAATTTACCTTAGTTGTTTACGTAATACGTGTACTACATACGTAAATTACGCCTTTATCAGAATAAACGTTGAAATTTTTCTATGGTGGGGGTAATATACGTATTTTACTAAAATGTAAATTAGCTGTAATCTACGTAAGAATGATGCGTCACTCTCCAACCCTAGTGTATTCTGAATAAGAACGTAATCTACATATGTAATATACGTAAACAACTAACGTAAATTAACTGATGTATATTAGGTTCCCAACCCTGCTGTAAACGTCGCACGGTAATCCCAAACTGAAGAGTTGTGATTATAATCAGTTACAGACCGTAAATCTTAACCGATTTTAACTTTCTTTTTTTTTAAATACTCAGCGTTAAAAGTCTAAACAAAAGTTTGACATCGATTTTTTAATTAATTATGTATTATTGTCACAAATAAAGATATAAACTAAAAGACAGTCAAAATTGTGAAAAGTATTTATTTTGCTCACAAAAAAGTACCTAAAAGAGTTTAATAAATAAGCAAAAGTTAAATTACAAAAGCAAGAGCATTTCTTATTGGTAGAAAATTAGAGACCAAAATACGTCTTAAAATTGACAAAAGAATTTCCTGCAAAATATCTACCGTTTTTTGAAATAAGCTTTCTAAAAACAATAATTATTTTTTATATACTTTGTTTATTTTATTTTATAAAAATCTTTTTCATACACATTAAAAATATTAAAATGTACATTTGATTTTTTACGTGTAAAATTTTTTTAATTAAACTGTAATAGACTACGTATTTTTACTAGCGATGTTATTAAATTTTCTCGTATAGAAATATATGAAAACTTATATAAATGAAAGTAATATTAAAGTTGAATAACATTATTTATATGGTTTAATAAAATATTTAGAATATTTTAGAATATTATTTTATATTATTATTTTATATTATTATTTTAGAATATTAATATTTAGAAATAAAACTTATAGAAGTTTCACTACATAATGAAAATTTACACTTTTTTCATAAATTGTCAAAAAGTTTAATAAAAACTGAATGTGTGAAGTGAATATAATGAAAATAATTCTTTCTCCTTATAGCAACATTTTTGAATTAGATTAAATTAAATAACAATCTAATTTTGTTGGTTTAATTAAAAGTTTATTTTATTTTTATAATTCGTTTTTAATACAATTTTTCTTATTCTCTTATAATAGGATTTTAATTTTGTTTACTCTAAACAAAATTTTAGTAATTAAAGTAAATGTGTGCATTAAATTCAACAAAAAAAGTTGGTAAACTATTTTTTGCAAAATGTCATTTTGCAGAAAATAAGTAAAGGTTAATTATGATAAAAGTTCATTTCAGAAAAAGAATGATAAATAATGTATTATACAGAGATTAATTAATGATAAATTTTTTAATAATTATAGTTATTTTAGAAGAATAATATTATTGTCAATAATTCTGAACAGTTTGAAAAGTAATATTAAAAATATATAAAGCAAGAATCGATAGTTTTATCATTTTGGAAAATCTTTATTTAATAAAATATTTTTTCATGCGATTTTTTGGATGTTAAAATGTAATATTACAATATTTTATTGTTTAATTTATTATTATATTAATTTACTGTTAAATGTTATTTATTTACTATTAAATTTAATTTGTTTATTGATATTTATTATTATATTAATTTACTATTAAAATGTAAAATTTATTTTATCTAAATTTCGCTTAATACATTTCATTTCCGAAATTTTCTTTTCGAAAACATTTTCATTTTCGATTCTAAAAATCGCTAAAACGCCTTTTTCAAGAGTATTTTATTGTCAGAAGGAAAATCTACTCTTTTGTTGTTAATTGCTTTTTACGTTGATAAAACATTTTCGATAAAAAAACAAGTCTTTGCTTTTTGAAAACTGAGTCTTTTAATTTAAATGGAGTAATTACACAGAACAGTTTGAGTTTATTAGTCGTTTTTCACTTTATTTGTAGAATAAAAATTCTTTTTTCATTAAAAGAGAAAATAAAAAACAAAAACAACTTTTATGAGTAAGAAACATATTTTTACTATCCCATTTTAAAACCTTTTTTAATTTGTTATTATTATTATTATTATGATTATTATTATTATTATTATTATTATTATTATTGTTATTATTTTTATTATTAAATGTATTTCAGTTTTTAAATTCTTTTAGTTCATTTAGTTCATTTGAAAAATGTAAAAAGTTTTTCTTGCCGTGAGTTTCTCTTTACTGCAAATAAATAAATAATGCATGTATTTATAGATTCAACACGTCTTTAATAACAATAAAAAAAAAGTTAGCAGAATTTCTAAAAACCTAACTTTTACATGCATAGAAAAATATTAAATTTTTGTTTCTAATTTAGCATTTGTACAAATAACAAACAATTTTTTTCAAGTCTTGCACCTAATGTGCTAGTAAATAAAGAATTATTTATTAGCTCAAATTTACATTGAGATATTGCGTATTCACAAATCAAGCAGATTTATAAGATCTTATCGTTACTTTATTTTCTTTATATAAACCAATATTTATGAATAAATTTAAGCAGAACAAATGAAAAAAGGTGTTCATTGAATTAATCAGAATCTTCAACAAATATTCAACGTGTAAATGCAAACAAACTATATTTTGAAAATTAAATGTATTGAAAATAACTTATAATAATCATTTAATTATAAGTAATAATTTTAATTTAATTATATGTGGATATATAATAGTAATTATTATTATAATAATTATTATGATGATATTATAGTACCTAATAATAATATTAATAATGGAAGCAATGTAAATAATAATAATAATAATAATAATAAGTCCCACACTACAGGGTGCGTAAATGCATTTTTTCCTCTCCTAAACTTGTTTCGTAAAAAAAAAAAAAAAAAAAAAAAAAAAAAAAAA
>WNHD01001139.1:0-28953 GCA_011057455.1 Ganaspis sp. Gsp50
TGTACACTTTTATACAAATTCAAATCCTTCAAATTTTTCAGAAGCTATTTTCAGTTCTGGCATTATAATAACACCGTCGATTGTAAAAGCCATAATATAAGTAGCCATTTGTTCTTGATATTCTTCTGATTTTAAAGCTATGATTATATTTTCCTGAGATCCTGGTAAAAATTTGAAACTAGAAAAACCTTTGGTTGGTGTCCTTGCTCCAATAGTGGTAACCTGACATTTTAAGTAATTAAAGTTTTTATTGTGAAAGTTATTATAACGAAGTAAATTCCATTTTTATAAAACTTTACATTGATAAAACTTTACTTTAAATTGAAAGAAAATTCCTTAAATATACTTACTTTGACATCGGAAAAATCTTCATTCGCTCTAAGCAATACATTACAACTTCTTATTTCATCTAATGTTTCATTGTACCTAAAATTTGAGCATCTTCTAGGTAAGAAATACCAACAATTATTTACAGCGCTCCAGATGCCTGATTCATGAATCATGTAACCTACAAAGATCTTGTTTAAAAATGAGATAAAATATAATCAAAAACTAATTTTACAATTTTTTGTAAAAACTAATTTTTGTCTACAAAATTGTTTTTAATACTCAAATTTTACCTGGAAATTCAATACCGATTGTACTCCTTAATTTTTTATAATTAGAAGTCCAATCAACAGAATGAACTTCTCCTCGAGGTGTTATCTTTTTTATCCAAAGAGGATTATTATGTTCCCAAACACCTGAACTTGTTGTCCATTCTTTTCCCATACTGCCAACGTAAAGCTCTCCATCTTTGACAGTTGCCCATTCGCTTTTAAATCCTGTATAATTTAAAACATACTTTAAACTATACTTGAAAGAATTATCATTTATTTATTATTTACCTTTCACACTTTTTCCATTGCCATCCATAAGTATGACCCAAGGATAAATTTCACTATTTTCAATTAAATAAACAACTCCAGTTCGATCATCAAAAGTTAAAAGACGACCATCGAAAGTAACTAATTCTGAAAATTCCATTCCACGACCCTTCAAGGACAAGGATGCAGATAGAAAAATCTCCTTTTCATCCCATGTTAAAAATAATTTATTCGTTGAAGGTACCCACATAAGATATCCTGTTTTCATAATACTGTACCAAAGATTTGATTTGTGGGAAGCTTTTGATCTCTTATCAAGATCACTGATTATTGCCACTCGATAAGATATGCTGTTAGCATTATTCACTGGTTTCGTTAAGGGATAAGTACTATTGTATTTGTAAACATTACATTGTGCTTTCGGAGAATCCAAGGGATGAAAACAAACTGAATTATATATTGAAGGACACAAGTAAACAAACATCAAAACAGTACATACTAAAACACAAATTGCACAATGTTTTTGTATTCTAAATGTGTGGATTCCTTTTTTATAAAAATATGGTGTTCTTGTGGATTTACTCCAATCACGTACTAACATTATGTATTATTTTTTCTTTCTTTTTTTTGGTTTATTGGCCTAAGGTTATCACGAAAACTAAAAGTGACACGTTCATCGCAGATGTTTTAAGTGATAAATTTACACGTGGACTCAGCGCCATCTCAGTTTACATTAATTCATATTTCCCGCTTTGTGGATTGCAAGGGTGGGAACTTACAAAATAAAGGGTAGTACACAGTTGCAAAAATGCTTTATTTTTATTTGTCCGATTCGTCCAATAGAAATTTCTTTGAGTCTATGGTTCTTTCTCCCTCCAAATAGAGTCAAATAAATTCAACAACTGAGGTGTGCATCTGCCTTAAGATTTCCAGAAAATGTTATTGAAATCATGATTAGAAAAAGAGGGAAAGAAAATTAAATAGAAATCAGTCTTTCTCCCTTGCCCCAACTGGATTTTCAACAATTTTCCGGAGCTGTTGATGTGTGGAAACGCCCTAAATTCTGCTTAATTGTTTACGTTCTTTGTGTATCATACGTAGAAAATTTTGATTTATAAACCACTACCTATCTCTGCTCTTCATCAGGGAGAAACAGGCAAAAAGGACAAGAAGATCTTAGCACTTCTATATCAAAAAAAATATTTAATCATTTAGATTTGTCATAGAGTCCTTGTGATTATTCATACTATTCATATTTTGTAACAATATATTCTTTAGTGTAAGTTAGTGTGTGCATAATTTGTTTCTTTTGAATTTCGCTTGAAGAATAGATAACTTGAATCTTTGTTACATACTCCACCTAATACTCTGTCTCCTTCACTTTTAGACATTTTTATAACGAGTGAAAAACAGTCTTCTTAATCTTCTGCAGAAGCTCCAATTCGAAATCCTAGACCAACCATGCAAGCAATTAAATGCGTGGTTGTGGGTGATGGGTAAGTTTTTAATTTTTATCAAGATATTTTAATATCAATAATAGTTATCAACATTTATTTGAATGTGTTGGTAATCGATTTATAAGTAACAATTGTTGCTTTATCTTGAACAACTATTATTCAAATGTTGTTTGTTAACAAAATCACCTTCAACAATAACTTCATTCTTCATTTTAAATAAAGTAATGTGTTATACGTGTGTCCGAATCCGGTCACTTATTTATGTTTCTACCAATTAGTACTGATTGTTAAATTCATTAAACTCGAATGTCCTCATGAAGTATTCTATAGTACACTTTCATGAATTACTCAAATAAACGTAAATAAATTACACAAATAAACGTAAATGAATTATTTAGAATTTTTCAAAATACTTGAAATGTTGAAACATCTAATTTGTTATTTTAATAAACAAATAGCATGGCGTATTATTAGTTGAAATTATAACTCGATAGTTTTAAATTAAAAAATTAACAAAACGTATTCTCTTTTTTTGTACAGAGCTGTGGGTAAAACTTGTTTGCTGATCAGTTACACTACAAATGCTTTCCCTGGCGAATATATACCTACGGTATTTGACAATTATTCTGCAAATGTAATGGTAGATGGCAAACCAATAAATCTTGGCCTTTGGGATACAGCTGGTCAAGAAGATTATGATAGATTACGTCCACTTTCATATCCACAAACTGACGTTTTTCTGATTTGTTTTTCACTTGTCAATCCTGCAAGTTTTGAAAACGTTAGAGCCAAATGGTATCCTGAGGTTCGTCATCATTGTCCAGCTACTCCCATCATTTTGGTTGGAACTAAATTAGATCTGCGCGAGGATAAAGAAACTATCGAGCGATTAAAGGATAAAAAGCTAGCGCCTATAACCTATCCTCAGGTAAATTCAATTTCTTCAAAAAGTTTATTTTAATATTATTGTATTTTGAAATAATAATTTACAATATAATGTAATGTATTTTTAAATAATATTTACAATATAATGTAATATATTTTTAAATAATATTTACAATATAATGTAATGTATTTTTAAATAATAATAATTGTACATATTTTAATTTACTATATTATTAAAAATTTACAGGGACTGGCAATGGCAAAAGAAATTGGCGCAGTAAAATATTTGGAATGTTCTGCTCTAACCCAAAAAGGACTGAAAACAGTTTTTGATGAAGCAATTCGAGCAGTTCTTTGTCCTGTGCTACAAGTTAAACCAAAACGTAAATGTTGCCTTCTATAATATTAAGTTTTTTTTTATTTACAGTAAAAACATTTAAATTGGGAAACAAATTTCTAATTTTCCTTGAAAATGTATATATATATTTATACATTTTCATTGTAAGGCTAATTCATTTATAGTTTTAAATATTTTACTTTTATAAAAAGCAATCGGCATTGAAGCGCACAAGTAACTGACACTTATCGACATTAACAAAATAATTATATAAAAAAACAACAACTAATAATATAAAAATTGAGGAGGTACGTATAAAAAAAGTGCGTTATGTGAGCGAAATAATGAAGATCGATATTTGCCTTGTTTAGAATTTTCAAAAAAAAAAAAAAAATGCAAAGGAATAACAAAGATACTTTGAATCCAGAAAGTTTTTTTTTTGTTTATCATTTTAGTTTTAAATGACGAAATTGACTTGTTACTTTTCAATCAATTTTCATTTTTACAAATTTACAAGGAAAACCAATGTGTAAACTGATTGTGTACAGTATGCGAGAGTATATTATCAATAATAACAGCGATTATTCATGTTTTGTAAAGAGAAGTATACAGTAAGGGTGCTTTCAAATTAATCATATAAGGTAGCGAGAGTATGATTGCAATACCGCAATGGTTAAAAATATCTGATTGCAATCTTAGCTATGACTGATGTGAAAATGTCTTTGCATTTTCGACATTTAAACGTCGTATGTGTAAATTATTTAAGGAAAATTAATATTACTGTTCGCTTTCAAAGTCCAGTATAAACAAATTTTTAACAAATTCAACAAAAAAATAAATAAAAATTAATGGAACTTTTTATCGAATAAAATATATGTACAGAGCGAAAAACTAATTTTTTAAACTATATTATTTTATGCTTTATTACTCACAATAAAGTAGAATTCTTCTAATTATGAAATTTCTTCGGACGAGAGTAACACTAAACGAAGAAATTAATGTTCAATGATTAAGTTTCACACTTTTCATCACATCTCAATCATTCATTAGCACAATTTTAGCATTTAACAGGTCTTTAAGGGTATGTGCTATAGATTATTGATAGTTCCAATTTATAATAAAAATGTAGAATATTTCTCTTGTAAAATTCAAGGGCTTAATAAAGTATAGATGTGCTGCTGCCACTAAAGGTTCTTTTGAACCGAAATATTAATTTTTGTATCATATGTGATACTTCTCTTTTTATTTGCAGAATTTTTTTTCTAAAAAACTGCTAGCATTTAATACACTTAATAGAAATTTTCTCTATCAGGTGGATTCATTAAGCCTAAGTACTAAAAGCAATAAAGCTGCTGAAAGTTAAAATTCACAAATCTTTCCGAGAAGCTTAAAAGTTTAGAGCAAATATTATATTATGATGAAACTGTCTATAATCTGTCAAGTTATTCTCTACCACATGCCCTTAATAAAATGATTTTTATACAGTTTTACTGCCAATCACACAGTTTTTCGATAATATATTAATTAGCCTATTATTGATAAAAATATTCAAAATTTGTTTACGCACAGAAGTGAAAAATTACCCGATATTGTTTGATTGTATTAGAAGGTATACTTTAAATGTGAAAGTTAATTAAAACAAACTATTTAAAAAAAACTGTTAATTTCTTCCCCTTTGTATTTTAGATTTAATTGCATTATTTATGTAAATTAAACAAATTCTTTAAAACTTGCGTAAATGAAAAACTTATTAATTAACATTGCATAATTTTATTGCTTCTGATTGTTCAATAATCGAGTGTTATCTTTTATTTGAAGAAATTTTTTTGAGTTTTTTAAACAATTTTTTAAACAAATTCACAATTTGATTTAAACATTATTTTAATGTTAATTACTTTACATTTTGGTACATGAAGATATCTGATGATAACCTTTTTGATAATTACAATTAGTAAAATATTCTTAAGATTAAAAGGTAACTATCTAAAATTTAAGCGGCTTTTTTAATATCAAAATAATAGTTTATAAAGCTTTTATAGTTTTCATTAAAATTTCTTTTATTGAAATTATGAAAATAATTTATAATCTTTGAAGTGAACATACTGTAGAAACAACGTAGCTGCTTTTAAGTTGTTTCACTTTGAAGTTTTATTATATCTTATAACAATTTATTCTAGATCCTCGTCATCGTAAAAATCGTAGAAATCTGCAACAAAAAATAAATCAGAATTTTTGAAAAGGTACTTTAGATGAACAGAAGCTTTTTTTAATTAAAAAAATTACATTACAATTAAATTATGGATTGTTACATCGTTTTTGAACAAGTAATTTCAGTGTTTGAAATTAAAAATCTACTCTTGCAGATTTAGATCTGCTCTAGCTTTGAATAAAGAAATGAATGATTTAATTGTAATGAGTAAAATCTACTCTTGCAGATTCAGATCTACTCTAGCTTTGAATAAAGAAATGAATGATTTAATTGTAATGAGTATAATTACCATTAAAAAAGTCAGCATGAACTGCTTTATCGTCGAAGCTAACGTCAACAAATAATCTATTGGACCCTCCTGGCTAAAAATATTGTTTAAATTGTAAATATATATAAAATGGTAATTAAATAAAGCAACATCGTATTATTGTGGAATATTTCGTACCATCTCAAGATCCATAAATGGTCCTGGTCCTTCAGGAAACATTTCATCAACAACTAAGGAATGCTTCATGTTTTAATATTAAAAGTAGAAAATTCAATCGATGTTTATATATTTTATATCCCAATGTTTTCTCGGCAGACAACAGCTTCCTATTTAATTTCTACCAATTAATTTAAATCCACTTGTAACTGCTTATTTTTTCTTTTTTTAACAAGTGCGAACAAGAGACAGCTCGCAGCAGACAATTTATAAATAAAACATGGAATAGAATTAACATAGAAAGGATGACGGAATGCTCAAAACAAACATAGGAAGTGATGATGCATTGTGTGAAGTCACTGCCATAAGGGTGAATTCACATGCAGGGAATAAAGGGATTGGACAAATTATATTGAAATTGCCGCTAGAGACTGAAATCTTATTGGCCCAAAATATTCCTCTATTCTTTATCCTATGCATGTGACTTTACATTAAGTAGATTTTGCGATTTGGACAAGTTTAACAGAAGGTGTAAATGCAGCTTAAAGGTCATCCGTCATTGTTTAATCACAGGCGTGAGTGTCAGTGTTGCAAAAACATTTTTTAATAATTCGTTTATATTTCATATATTTTCTAACAAATAAAAGTAATACTTGCTTTCTTATGTGCCTCGTTATTTACACCGATTGTGTTACAAGAAATCTCTAATTAGACTGAAAATCTATTAAAAACAAAAAAATGAAAAGATAGAAAGTAATTGACAGTAGGAGGTTAATTTTCGCCAAAAAAACAATAAAAATTAAGATAGACAGTTACTAATGTCAGCTCTTTATTCTGAACTATTGTATATAGCAATTATAATGAATATCAGCAGTTTAAAGAGTTTGCTACTGAAACTTTAGTTTTCTTAAGAAAATCTAAACTATACATATGCACCATGAATTCTTTAACTGTAATTTAAATACTATTATTAGAAGCAATGCAGAATTTTTACTTAATATTCTGGTTTCTTTGGGAGAGTTTTCTAATCATAAACGCTCATCCTGTGTCTTCAGAACCAACAGGTATGAAAATTTTGTTACAAAAGAAACAAAGAAAAGTGACAATTAGTTCTTTTTATTGTTACAAGAGAATACTGTCATTTCATTGTTACTCAATAGAGTAATAGTTGTTAATTAATATAAACAGAGTGACTAGAGTTTTGTGTTCAAATTGAATTTTAATTCCACTTTTAAACGGTAAAAAATAAAAATTACCATCTATAATTTTGCAAAGTCAAATTTTAGTTTATACATTTTTTTTATCGAAATTTGCTCTTCAAAATAATTACTGGACGTGTGAAAAGAATTTTTAATGAATATTTTTTATGTAATAACTTGAACATGAACGATCAGAACAGAATGTAACACTCTCGCTCTTCTTTCCTTTCTCCCGTAAAATTACTTCCTTTCTTTGAAACACGTCACACATTTTGTATCTAGTTTAGATTAATGTTCAATATTAGAGAATTTAAGAATAATTCATGATTTACATTTCTTTTTTAAAAAATTTGTCAACATGATTTTAAGAGTTAAAATGATTTTAAGAGTTTAAATTAATTTTAAGAGTTTGTAAATTAAAATTGAAAATCTTATTAATTTATCTAATCAAGATTCTTAAAGAAAATTTACATTTCAAACTATTTTTAGCTAGACAAGCAAGAATAATAGGATTAACAAAAAATTTTTCCGTAGGCAATAATGAAGAATTTTATTGGCTAAAATACGTATTTGGATTCTTTGGTATTATTACCACGGCATTTACTTTGATGGGATGTCTATGTTGCAATAAAAATAATAGATCTAAAGGATTTAAGGTAAAAATTCAATAAATTGCAGATTTTATTTAATGAAATTACACCATCTTGCTTGAGAAAACAAGTTTCGATAAAAGCTATTCTTTCTAATCACGTCCTTCATTAACTTACGAGATTGTGTAATCTCAAAATATACTTTCACTTCAGGTGTGTTCTAATTCCGTTTAACAAAATGTTTCATTCTCCTTTTTAGGAATTTCAAAACGAGAGAACCAATGATCATGAGTTAAGTTTTCAACATTCTTTTGAAGGTTTGGAGTCCGATATTAGCCAAATTGAAAACAGCAAAGATAAGGTAGAATTTAATTTCCTTACAGAAAGTAGCGTAATTCGTCAAATTTATCGTATAAACGAGGAGTCGCCTAATTTTGAAGACGACACTCTCAAAATAGAAGAATTTCAACGAAAATGGAGCAACTCTGTCAATTTTATTCATCTGTCAAGAGAAAAGTTGAAATACCTACGAGAAATTGGTCAGGGATGGTTTGGAAAAATTATAGAAGGCTGTATTGACGAGAAGAATTTTGAAGAGAATAAGATTGGAAACGTTGTTGTTAGGATTCTTTCTGATGAAGCTACTGATAAAGAGAAATTGACTTTTTTAGTTGAGGCTAAGCCGTATTTTAAACTACGTCATCGTAATATCTTAGCATTAATAGGATGTTGCTTAGAAGCTGATCCTTATCTTTTAATATTTGAATCGTGCGCATTTGGTGATCTCAAATATTTTCTTCAATCAAATCGTGATTCAAAATCGCGTTCAATTCTGTCTCAAGAAAATATTTCAACTCACATGGCTCTAGATGTTATTGCTGGTCTTCAATATATGCACGATAATGGATTTAGTCATACAGACCTCTCTGCAAGGAATTGTTTAGTTTCGAGTGATTTGTCAGTTAAATTGGGTGACTACGGAAATGGTGTAGAAAAATATCCTTCGGATTATTATGTAATTAGTGGTCGAGCTTTGCCGATCAGGTGGTCAGCACCAGAATCGTTTGAGTGTAGTAATACGACGATTGAAACTCGTGAAATAACACCTTGTGCTAATATTTGGAGTTTCGCAATTCTTTTGTGGGAAATTATCACTTGGGGTGAAAGACCCTATGATGAATTAAACGATGAACAAGTTATTCAAATGTTACTTTCTAAGTCAGAGTTAAAAACAACCATTTTACAATCATTACTGCATCGTTTTCAAGATCAGTCGAATAATTTGTTAGAAGTCCTTCAACTTTGTTTAAACGTTGATTCAAGTGAGCGAATCTCTTTAAACCAAGTGCACAAAATTCTTGTAAAGGGATACGTAGGTGAAAAAGAATTTGATCATCTGTGGCAGAATTTGAGATTCAATTCTTTCAAGGATCGCAGAAAAAGTGCAAGTCTCAGAGATTTGCGCGGAAGTGATGATTATTCGTGGCCTAGTTTTGTAGAAGATAAAAATACATCCCGTCAGACGAGATTTAAATTAGGTCCGCAGGAATTAATTAAGAATACTCATTTTTCTAATGTAGGTTTTTTGGAATCTGATTCTGAAAATGAAGAAGACAGTTGGAGAATGAAAGTGGAATGTGGAGCTTACACGGAAAAAGTGAAGCAAAAGTCTAAATCTGTTACTGATCTAATGGTATTGGTGCATATTGATCCTGATTCTGATGCAGATTGGTCATTAGGCTCACAAGTTATAGATAAGTCGATAAACAAAAAGCCTACATTTTTTGGTAGTGACAGCGATCTACAGAGTAAAATATTCATTAATAAATTTGATCAAAAGTTAAAGCAATTCTTGGATGTTAATACCGAGAACGAAATTAGATCAACGTCGAAAATAGACTCAACTTTTTATGATCTGGATAATATATTTAAACAAAATGGAAATGTTAATGCATCAAAAAGTGCAAGTCAAAGCAAACACGTTTTGCATGATAAGGTATTTGAAAAGCCTGTTTTCGATAATGAGTTGAATAAAAATGAAGTGAAATCACCAAATCGTTCCGTATCATGCGATGGCAATTTAAAAAGCATTCACGCAGAAAAGAATGAAAAACAAAATTTAAATTCAGACGGGATTCAAAACGCGATGGAAAAAGATACGGATTTCCCGTCGAGTAAAGAACATTTAAAATTACACTTTTTAGGTGAAGAAAAGTGTAATTTGCAATCGCCTTTAAATAATTCTGAATTGCCTTTAAATAGTTCTGAATTGCCTTTAAATAATTTTCAACTACCTTTAAATAATTCTGAATTGCCTTTAAATAATTTTCAACTACCTTTAAATACTTCTCAACTGCCTTCGAATAATTTTCCAAATAATTACAATAATGATGAAGCCAATGAAGAGGACGAGAGTGTAAATAAAATAGAAACAAATAATGGTTTGCGAAAGGCTAATGAAGTTAAATTGGAAAAAGAATCTCAAGAAATTGTGAAGATGACAACAAACAATGAATCAAGTGATACAAAAAGCATTTGTGGTAATAAAGATCAAAGTAATACGAACAATAATAATGATTCAACCATTTCAAGTTCAATTTTCAGTAGAGATCTTTCTACCCAAAAGGATGAAAGTAGGATTTTTGAAAGTAGTTCTTCTCTGAATCTTGATACTAACAATACTGCAGAGAGAGTAGTAAGTGAATTTAGCAATAAATTAAATAATACTCAAGCAAATGAAGATGAATCTCTTGAATTAGGAGGAAAGGAACTTGCTGTTTCTAATGCAAATAATGATGACAATTGGAATTACTGTGATTTTCAAGATGAATCAGATGAGCCGTCCAGCGTCAATATATCAATTAGATATAATTTATACAATCTTCCTCTCAGTCCTATTGTCGAGGAACAAGAAAGTATCGCGAATTCAGAATCTATTTTAATAGATGAGTCCAAAGACAATACGTCGATAGTTTCTAATGATTCGGAAGATTTTCTAGTTATGGATAATGTATACGAAGATAGGTTATTGAAAGAAAGACGGGCCAACGAAATTGTAAATCATGATATTAGAAATGATTTAAAAAGCGACCAAGTTTTTAACATCAACGTTGCGGAGAATTCACGATCAAATTTTCAAAATTACAATACTCATAGAAAAGAAAACATAAGGAGAAAAGCAACGAAACAAGATAAGAGCAACGATGATGATGATGATAGTGATGATGATGATGATGATGATGAAGATGAAAATTATAATAAAGATACAGATAATAGTGAAAATGGAAAGAGAGATACAGATGATGATGAAGATGATGATAATCTTGATGATAAAAAGAAAGATGATGATAATGGCGATAGTGAAAATGATGAAGATGATTTTGATGATCCTGATATTAATAATCAAGCAGACGTGGAGGAAAATAGTTCAAGTTCGGAAGAATTTATTTACAAGGTAATTATTCTTGTATATTTAAAAATACATTATACAAAAAAACATTATAAAAAAAACATAAAAAAACATTATAAAAAAAAACATAAAAAAACATTATAAAAAAAACATTATAAAATATTTTATGTAAATATTACTACATTTTTAGTCAAGTCCAAAAATTTTAATATAGCAATTATTAAAAGGAAGGGTGTACTTCTCGCTTACAAATTATTAAACCGTAATTATATTCGTTCAAAACCGAAAAAGATAAACTATGAATAATAAATATTATAGTAATTATATTATTTATCAGTAATTATCTTATTTTTTACATAGTTATCAGATTCTCAGTTCCATTATATTTTATTCATTAAATTCATCGCACAGTAAAAATAATTGGTTCGCTACATTTTCACTTTGTAATATAAATTTAATTCATTTTAGCAATATAATAAATCAGATTCCACCGTTAATGATATTGGAGCACAGAATTTTGCACGCGATGTTGATAATGAAAGAATAAAAATAGAAGAAGGTGCTCAGATTACGGAAGATGTTGGCAAAGATATTGGTGCTATTGATGAAAGTGTTTATGATGAACGTGAAGAAGAATTTACACCATCATCATGGGATGCAAATTTAACTCCCCACAGATCAGTTCTTAGATCGCCAGATAAAATATTAAAATCTCCTGTGAGTAGTTTTCACTTTCTTTGATTTAATTCATCTTTTAGTTATTTAATAATTTAAATTTTGTATAAAGTATTTTTTCGAGGAACTTATGTAGAATTATTTTGTTATTAAATAATTATATGAATATTTATTTAAATATTTACTATTAAATTGACTATGAATTACTATTTTTATCATTAGATTTGCAAATTTTAGGATCAAAAGAAAAGTGTGTGTTTTAAAAAACAATGGTACCATTGTGTGTATGAATATCCGAAAGAAGTTTATTCCACATTTAATGAAAATGACGAAGTTTCTAAAAATTGGGAATTCACAAGTTATTCAGGTAAACAAATAATAATAATAATAATAATATAAAATAATATAAAACAAATAATAATAATATAAAATAAATAATAATAATATAAAACAAATAATAATAATATAAAATAAAACAAATAATAATAATATAAAAATAATTATATATTTAATAAAATGATTCAAAAAATAGTTTAAACAAGACTTTAATTTTGGAAATTGAAATTATAAATTAAATTTTAATTATTACATCTTTGCTTATACTATGAACTCTGTTTTAAATAAATAAATATTATCAATATGATTAGAAAGAGACAAAGTAAGAAAAATATATAAAATTTTAAAGAAACTGGTAAAAATTAAACTTTTCTGATACATACTAGACATTGATGACATTCTTATTTTTGTAAATAAAATGTATTCATTTTTCGTAGATTGGGAAGATATGATGAATAAAACAAGGCACGATTTTCACAATTTAAATGATGAGAGCATTTCCAGTAAGATAATATAAAAATTATTTGTTTTTAAAGAGTTATTTATCTTTTGTAAGAGATATTTAAGTATCTTTTGTAAGAATTATTTATCTATTGTAAGAATTATTTATCTATTGTAAGAATTACTTATCTTTTGTAAGAATTACTTATCTTTTGTAAGAGTTATTTATCTATTGTAAGAGATATTTATGCTTCTTCGGTTTTAAGTCCTTTAAACAAAAATTTGCATTTTTTTACAGAAGATGAAGAATTTCATATCAGCAGCTCAAATTATCCGTTTCAGTTGGAAACCATTGACAGTACAGGTGCAAGTCAATTTTTCCCTGGATCCAATGTTAAAAATGCGCGTCAATCGCAATTGCAAAATGATAATCAATTTACTGCTTTGCTTTGTAAAGAAGAAGATCAGGAGCAAAATAATAGTCATGATAATAATGCTGATGAGCAATAATTGCATAAGCGTTGAACTGATTAGAAACGAATGATATTAATTAAAAGAAATCTCAGCTTCCTATAAAAGTTCCTTTATGTAAATTTTTAAAATAACTAGAGTGTTAAACAAATGTTTATTATTATGTTTTTATAAATTGTTCTCCACTGAAAGTGAAATTTTAACATATTTTTTCTTCTCTCTAAAGTTTGTCAGTTAATGAGAAGCATATTCAGTGATATTGTAAATACATTTGTAAAATTATAATCTTAATAGCTCAAACTGCTTCAATAATGCGATCTTTGATAATTAATGTAAAATAGTTCATGCGCCTTTTAAGTCTTTCAAAAGTCACATTATTAGTTTTACTAAATGTTAATTTTATAAAAATATGCGTTATGGAAATGATTATTTTTATAAATGTCACTATTAACTAAATTATTATTTTTTATTGTCAAATTAAAATTTATGAACTGTTAATAAATTTGTACATTTTATAAACAAATATTTGTTGTCATTAGAAGTTTGTCATTAATAAATAATGATTTATATAACATAAATTTATATAACAATTTCTTCTTTAACATCGTGTGATAGATTATCATCTACATAGTACATACTTTATAAAAGTACTTTTAACTAAAATCTAAAAATATATGTCTACACTTTATTGTACATACTCTTTTAAATTACGTTATCGTCGAGGCATCACTTATATTCAAGTATTTTGAATTTGTAACGGGATTCAAGAGACTATGCAGTCGATCTTTTAATTCAGTGAAAGTTGGTCTTGAAATGGGATTTGTTTCCCAACAAGAGAGCATTATTCTATACCTTCAACAAAACATCAATTTTATATTATTTTTCTTAAAATCAATTTTATATTAGTTTTCTTAAAATCAATTTTTTATAATTTTTCTTAAAATCAATTTTTTATATTATTTTTCCAAAAATATTTATTAATTGATCTCTTTTAAATTTTGCTTCCTCGTAGAGGAATTTTATTATAGTAATTATAAACTTAATACATATATTACTTACAATTCAATTCCACAGTTTACAGGTTTTTCCATCCTGTAACCAGATTTTAAGAATCGCAAAACTTTATTTGTTGGCAAACCAGGATATGGGTTGCATCCTAATGTAACTATTTCCCATAATAAAATTCCAAAAGACCATCTAAATTAAAAAGAGATTTCTTTTTAATCGTAACTTTTACAATTTAATATCGTTAAAAAATCAAATTGAAATTTAATACGTCGATCATCTTTTGCAATTTATTTTCTATTGAAAATTGAAAATATTCAATAATTTGATTTTCAGAATAAAGAAACTAATTTTTCAAGGGTACGTATGCAGTAACATACACATCACTGTGTGTTGTATAAATTTGATGAGTGAGAGCTTCAATTGCCATCCATTTAATGGGCAATTTTCCGTTTCCTTGTTTTTTATAAACATTTTCTTGGTAAATATCACGGCTTAAACCAAAGTCTGAAATTTTCACTGTCTTATTTTTACACACTAAAATATTCCTTGCTGCTAAATCACGATGAACTATTCGATTCAATGCTAAAAATTCCTGAAAAATTGTTACTTATTTTAATTGCAACTTCATTTTGTTATTAAAAGAAATAATACGCTTAGGTTAATTAATTCATCTATCAATTATAGTTTATATGTATATTAATTTAAACTTCCTACATATAACAATATTCTCAAATAGACTGAAAATCAATATTATTTTTATATTTTACCATTCCAACCGCAATTTGTTCAGCATAGTTCAGCAGATCAGATTCTACTTCTTCTAGATCAAGTGCCTCTGAAATTTTTGAATTTCTTTTTTAAAATTCATTTTTATCATTATTATTATTATTATTATTACTATTATTATTTTTAATAAACATTTTTCTGAAAAATTGATAACTAGAAAAATTCTAGACATTAATATTAATTAACATAATTAACATTTATTCATTTTTAATAATAAAATGTAATATTTGTTATACCACTTTGAATATCATACAGCCGATTTTCGACAACTTTTGAATTTTTGTTTTCTTGTGATCCTAAAAAATCTGAAAAGAATCATTTAAATTATTATTTTTCATAGCTGCAATCTTTGAAACATTTTTTTAAACTTCATTTTTTCAATTCGGATAAAATTGAATTGGTTTAAAAAACAATTCGTACACCTTGAAGACGAGTCTTGAATTTCTCCATTTGACTTTCTGAAAGTCTTGATTTCCCAAATCTGAAAAAAAATAAATAAAATAATTGGGTTTAAAAAAGAATTTGTCAAACTTTTTATTACCCTTCGCAATGATTTTTTCAATGTCTAGACATCTACTTTATAAACTAATGCGAAACAATAATTATAGTACTGAACACATTGTAATTAAATTCTTACAGATTTTAAATAAGACTGCAAATCGCCTTTACAACAATATTCCACAATTAATAACACTTGGTCAACTAAAGTGCAAACGCCAATTAAAGACACAATATTTTTATGTTTACCAACTGATTTTAGAACGTCGATTTCGTGTTGGAAATTTTCAAAATCTTCAGAACTTGCATTATCTAAAAAAAGGAAACATTTCGTAAAATACTGTTTTCAAATTTAATTAATAATCAATAAATAAATATATAAATAAATCGCTCGTAAATCGTTGTAAATCGTTCATAAAAGAAACTCGTAACGCTTCAATTTTATTTATAAATTAAACAATTTTGGATTAATATTTTAAATAATAGTTTTATAATAAAACGCAACTATACTTATTCTTGCAAATAATTAAAAATTGCAAATAAATTTGTCAATCAAGAGAAAATTATAAACATTTAATTTAATTATATCAAATATTATACCTTTTAACATTTTAACAGCAACGTCAATTTTGTCATGATCAACTCGTAAAGAAGCCAATTTGACTACGCCACAAATTCCACTTCCCAAAATGTGTTTTAGCGTTAATTGCTCTTTCGGAATTTCAAATTTATCGATGAATTTTCCACAAATCTCCGATTTTACTGGCGATTTCACAGTATCAGGTTGCGAATTTTGTGGATTTATTACCTGTGAATAAAAAAAATTAAAAATCTCTAGAGAATATTCATTTGTTAAAAATATAAGATTTCATTTTAAAAAAAAACTTACAGACAAATATTTGCATTCTGCTTTGTAAAGTTGTTTTTTTCGCTTACAATAAATGTAAGTAAGAACACTTAATAAGATTGTGACTATTGTCGCCGCCAAAAGAACAACAAATGCTTCGTTATATGCTAATTAACAAAGAAATAAATTATACAAAAAAACACTGGAAAAAATCTTCGTGCGTATTTTAAGGTTTATTTTGTTCATTTTGTATATTTTATTTACTAAACAAAAGTCGGAAATTTTATACTCGTACTAAATTTGTTCCTAATTAAAAAAGAAAAAATACTTTTTTATAGAAAGTTTACGAAAATTCTTCATATTCAAAAAATAAATTTTATGCACTTTGAGCAATCTTTAAATACTTGTTGATTTTAATGCAAAAACTACTTAACTATGTATTTACAGTTTGAAACAAATTTTGGAGCCAAAAGTTTATCATTTCCGAATAATAACTTTAGATGAAAGAATTTACTGTTGCAGATAACAAACCATAATTTTTCTCTTTTGTAGCAATTGTAGTAACTTTCTCACTGATTCCTCCTTCTGATTCTGCTATTATACTGATAAGATATTCTTCTTCAATTTTAACATTTGGAAAAACTGCCTCAGTTTGGTTCTGTATTATAAAATAAATTTTCACATCAAATTTCTATTTGATAATTTATATTTTTTCTATCTTTTAAAATATTTTTCAATATTTTTCAATAATAGTATTTATTGTAATAATAGAATAATAGTTGAAATAATTATAGACCTTTAAATAAAAAATAAAACAAAAAAAGGTCTCTTTAAGCAATCGATGTTTATATTTTAATAATAATTAACAATATATAATAATATTTCGTTTAAAACGTTCGGATATTAATTTATTTAAATTCCTTTTTTATTTATTTTTATTAATTTTATTCTTTATTTTGCTTTTATCTAAATTTTTTTTCTTTTGCTTCCTCATAGGGAAGCATTGTTTTTATATTTATTTTATTTTACTTACTCCTGGAACTTCTATGTCCACAGCAACTTCACTGCTGTTTTCAGATTCCAGTAGTAAACTATAACTATCAGGAATAAAATAAGGTTCATCCCATTGAACAATAATATTCTGCAAGCCATTTTTTGCATTTGAATATTTAACAATCAATCCACTAACTTCCGGTGGAGCTAGAAACAAAAATTTAATTATCATAAAAATTTGTGATGTTTTATTAAATAATAAAAATAAAAAATAAAAAATTAATTAATAATAAAATAAAAGAAAATAAATTATATTGTTCTACCAAAAGTATTATTTAGCTACTATTTACTAATTATATCCAAACATACCACAGTTTTTTAAATTCTTATGGATTTCTAAACAAGTAGGTGTTAAAAATGTATACGAAACATTTTTGCTTTCAATTAAACCATTTCTTGATATTATATAAACTGTATTGTTTCTATTGTATTCTAAAGATCGTAACCGTACTTGAAACTTTGAAAACTGAAATTTGAAATTTCATTTCATTTATTTACACTTGAAAACTGAAATTATATTAATATGTTTATTTCTCAAACCGAAAATGTATTCTTCATTCATTCATATTTCATGTTAATATATTTCATGAAAATAATTTAAATTAGTAACAATGTATCTTTTTCTTACCGCTTTAAGGGCAATTTGAAATAAAGTGAGTTCTGACCATAAAAGTACATTATAAGAACAGCATACATCTGAAGAAATAAATTTATTGTACGTTCAAATAAAAAGGGCCCACTTTTTATTAAATTAAGAACAGTTTCATAGACTTAAAAAGCTTCTTTTTTCTTAAAAAACGACAAATAAAAATAATAAATCCCTGTAGAATAAAAATTCACGAAGCTAAAGAATTTAGAAATTTTTTCGTTTTCAGGAAACTCGATTTTTCAAATACAAAGTATTTTTAAACAATTTTCACAAATAAAAATTGTTGCAATTATACCTAGTTACTTTCTGAAAAACTAAAACCGAAAACGTGGGCCCTTTTCTTGCAAATATGAAAATTGTATTTTTTAATAATATTTGTTAAACCTTCTGCCGGTTCAAAATTAATTTCTGCTGCTAAATCAAAAACATCATTTTCATCTACTGTTATTTGATTTACTGAAATATTCTTCACTTCCATGGGACGATAGTTTTCTGTAAATAAATAAAATATTTTTGTAAATAAATAAAATATTTTTGTAAATAAATAAAATATTTTTGTAAATAAATAAAATATTTTTGTAAATAAATAAAATATTTCTGTAAATAAATAAAATATTTCTGTAAATAAATAAAATATTTCTGTAAATAAATAAAATATTTTTGTAAATAAATAAAATATTTCGGTAAATAAAATATTCTACTTGAAACTCTTTGAAATTCCTAATAAGAATTTTACCTGCGTTAGTCTTGAACCACATCGACACTTCAGGGTGTGAAATACCTTCATTCGTCACTCGGTACAAAAAGTATTGATATTTCGTATCAGATGTCAAATTTGAAAAAGAGGTGAATTCTCCGCTACTCTAAAAACAAGCGTTATATTTTTAATTATTCTTTTTATTTTATTCTTTTAAATAAGAATCTAGATTCTTTGCTTTTTATATTTATATTCTTTTTCTATATTTTTTCCTTCATTTCCTTTATTTGCTCGTATGAGAACCTTCCTAAAAAAGATATACATTTTTGAAAATGCTTTTATTCAATTTAACAAACTTTCGAACTTTACCACTTGGAAATTATGCAAAAAACTTTTTTCACTTCTCTGCTCAACAACGTAAACTCCAGGATTATGTTTAATTGACATGTAATTTCCATCTTTACAATGAAGCATTACACTGGCATTTGCTTCAGTGGATAAACGTACTGGTACTTCTAAAAAACAATGAATAATAATAATAATAATAATAATAATAACAATGAATAATAACAAATTTATTGATTGGTTGTTTACCCTTCAAATTAAATTGATTAAAACGATGAATAATAAATAACATCATAAATTTATTGAAATATCAATAAAATTAAATTTTTATTTTCAAATTAAAAATTGATAAATTAAATTAAGTTGATAAATTCTTCTTTTTACAAACATAATAAATAAATAAAATAAATCTATTTTTGTAAGAATAAAAAATCGATCTTTTGTCAAAATTTGTTTATTAAAAATGAACGACACTGTAGAATCTGTAAGTGAAAAACTTACCAATTTGTGATTCCAAATGATAATCTTTACACGACTCGCGACAAGTAATCTGAAAAAAAGTGTGAAGTTGAGAACACAACGAATTATTTAAATTATATAAATATATTACATAAAAATCTATTATAAAGAAGTTTGTTAAATAGCAATCTGTTGTATAGAAGCCTATTATAAATACATATATATACATTATATATTCATCCATTATAAAGAATTCTATTAAATCATAAAAATGTTATGATAATCTATGCATGTTTACACAGAATTCAGAACACTTGTTACCAATATTTAATGATTCCATAATATCACAATCTTAATTTTTCTATTTTTTAAACGAAACGAAATTATAAAATAATAATTTTGTTTCGTTAATATTCAATTGCAAGAACAAATCTGTTTTTAAACCAAAACTTTGCATTTTTAAACAAACATTTGCATTTTTCTTTCGATTTAAATATCATTTTTAAACAAGTCTCCTCTTTTTTAAAAAACGCTAACTACAAGAAAAATGTTTCTCTACAAAAAACTCTTCTTTCTGAAAAGAACTTTTTTCTGCAGAAAAAGACTTCTTTCTACAAAAAGAAAGCTTTTTTAAAAAAATACTTTTGAATTTTAAATCACACGAAAGCTTACAAAATGAAAGCTGCTTTTTAAAAAATACTTTAGTATTTTAAATCACACGAAGCGTACCTACGCAGTGCCTTCAAACACTTAAATGCAAAACTTTGATATAGTCTTTAATAAAAAATGTAATTTTAATTAATATTTAATTAATATTGCTTGTAAATTATGTTCACTTACATTATTACATAGGACGAAACATCTTGCAATAGTTAAAGCATCGTTGTATGAAAGCAATTTAGCATAAGCAAAATAAGAAAATAACATTAAGAGCAATTGCATCATTATATTTCTAATTTTTTTTTTTTATATAAAATAACAAGTAGAATTAAGTTTAACAGATAAATGTATTACCGAGCATGATACACTGGTGCGTCTATGGAATAAATGTATACAGCAGATTATACATATATTGTTCAAGTAACTCCCTACCTTTCGGTGAAACAGGGCCGCATATAAAAACATTAACATTTTTTTATTTTGTATCAAAATGATAACAGTAGTATTATACATATTTATTTTGAAGCAGTTTTTTTAGAATAATGAAGAATTGAGTTAATATCTCATGCAGCATGCATGCAACTGTACATAAGCAATTTTGATTATTATTAGAAGCTTTCGAAAAAGTATTCAATTTCAATGTCATTTTCAAATTTATTGTAAAAACGATAAATATCATCGTAGTTAATATAAAATTAGGGACAATTAACTTTCTGCAACACATGCTTGAAATGTCAGTTTTTATTTTCTAAGTATAATTATCCTTGATTCAAGAACAATTATACTTGGCGCAAGGTTATTTGTACTTGAACGAAGAATATTTATTCTTTGATCAAAGATATTTTATTCTTTGAACAAAGAATATTTATTTTTTGGTCAAGGATATTTTATTCTTTGACCAAAAATATTTATTCTGTGATCAAGGATATTTATTATTTGCCCAAGAATATTTATTCTTTAGTCAAGGACATTTATTCTTTGACGAAGAATATTTATTCTTTGATCAAGGATATTTTACTCTTTGACAAAGAATATTTATTTTTTGGTCAAGGATATTTTATTCTTTGACCAAAAATATTTATTCTGTGATCAAGGATATTTATTCTTTGACCAAAAATATTTATTTTTTGGTCAAGGATATTTTATTCTTTGACCAAAAATATTTATTCTGTGATCAAGGATATTTATTCTTTGACCAAGAACATTTGGTTTTTGGTCAAGGATATTTTATTCTTTGACCAAGAATATTTATTCCTTGACCAAGAATATTTAATCTCTGACCAAGAATATTCATTCATTGATCAAGGATATTTAAACTTGATCTTAAACTTGATCCAAGAATTGTTGTACTTGGTCAGAGAATAATTGTACTCGATCCAAGAATAGTTTTACTTTGTCCAAGAAAAATTGCACTTGAATAAAAAATAATTTTTCCAGAACTTAAAAATCCTTTTGAATATTTTTTTTGTGTTTCTAAGCTCTGTTGCTTATTAAGTAACAGATGGCGAAGAATTTGTTAAAACATTTCTCACATTTGTTACAAAAAAGATTGTGTATAACAAGTGCCATGGTGCTTTTTAAGCTAATTGTACTTGTTAAAAAATCGATTACTTGCACTTGTTGTACAATATACTATTAACAATATTAAAAGTAACGAGAATGTTTTTGCAGTTTTTATAATTTATTCGATTACAGAACATGCCAGATATAATTATTATCTGATACACTGTGTTCTGTTGTGTTTCACGTATATGATTAATATGTATAGGAAAATCGAAAGTATACGTGGTGTAATTTATGCACTATCGTAAGATTACATTTTATCATACATTATTACATTATGTAGAACTAATCATACAAATCTGTGATACGATGCAAGATTGAAGTTTGCACAGAGCTTTTGGAATGACCACTCTGACACATCACTAATTGCCCTGCATATAGTAGGGTGCATGTAGGTCTTTTTATATTTCTACTAAAAATTAATATTTTTAAAAATTTAAACCTTCCACTTTAGGTCAATTTTATGAATTGTGATTTCTGTAAGTTTTCATTGGCCCCGATCGACTTGACGATTTCCATTCTTTGCTTTGTTTTTTAAACATATTACGGCATCGCAATTCATACAAGTTCAAATCGGATTTGCAAAAAATCATAGCGTCTATTTTAGTGAAACAAAATTGCTTTACATTAAACGACAAATTATTTTTATTCATGACTTTATTGTTAAAATTATTGATTTTTATACATTAGTTTTTAGTTCTACTTGGGCTTCAATATAAGTCACTTTTGCTTGAATATTGTAGAATCAGTGTTTCAGAATGTATTTTTTTTATCAATGTATTCATAATGTTAAACCAAATCCGATTCTGTAAAACCACAAAACATTGGGAGGTTCAATTAAATTTTCTAAAAATAAAAATTCGGAATATAAAGTAAAAAAATTCTTAATTATACTTCATAAAGATCGATTGAGCTGCTAGTTAATTTCAAGATCACTGTCAGCTTGTTCATCTTGCTCACTCTCGTCTTCTTCGTCTTCTTCTTCAGAATAATAATGCGAAGGTGGTGATAAAGGATCTTCAGATATTGAAGTTTGAGAAGATGAAGGTGGTCTTGAAGCACCTTCTAATTTGATTTCAAGATCCTCGATCGAAGTACTTGGTCCAGGAATTGTAACAGGTATAAACTGATCTAGATCACCACAAGCCATTTCTGTTGGAGATTCAAAATTTATTTCAATATTAAATCATAAAATAAAGATGATAAAAATAAGATAAAGATAATAACAATAAAATAAAGATGATAAAAATAAGATAAAGATAATAACAATAAAATAAAGATCAATAAAATAAAGATGATAAAAATAAGATAAAGATTAAATACATTTAAATAAAGTTAAAGGGATTCGTCCCGTGAATTTGTAAATAAAATAAATAAATAAAATAATAACAATAAGATAAAGATAATAAAAATAAGAAAAATATAATAGAAAAAAATATGTAATATTCGCTTCTCATTAGCACGAGTTTAATGATTTTCAAAAGGTTAAATACGAAACTATTAACAAAATAACGAAAACTGATAATAGATTATTAGAAACGTCGAATGATACTTACGTTCGACATATTTTTCTAGGGATTTTGGAACCATTGATTTAGCATTCTGTATATCATCAGGCGAACATTCTCCTTTGTCTAAACCTAAAATATCAAACGTAAAATAATTCATTTTAATAGATCAAATTGGAATAATTAATTACAAAATTATTAATAATGATTAATAATTATTAATAAGTATTATTAATAATTATTATTAATTATTATTATAATTTATTATTATAATTATTTTTATTATTATAATTTAGTAAATATTATTACTTCAATTATAAATTGATATAAATATAATTCTTCTTCTCATAAATTTATTTTTTTATCAATTGTACTTACCGAAAGCCAAACCCATTCGTTTCAACACTTCAATATCGTCGTGTATTTCGAATTTATCATTAAAGTTAAACAGGTACTCAGTTCTGTAATTTATATTTTAAATTATTGACACAATTTTTAATATTTCAGAATATTCAGTCATTAATACTTTTAAAGCATCATACGCCTTCTCACATTTCACTTAGTGTATTAAATTAAAGAATAAAAAAATGGCCTAACTTTTTGTATCCAAGAATTAAAAAAGTTAAACAAGAAAATTTCAATAGAAGTTTTTAGAAAAACAATGATTTATGAGTCAACTGAGTAAGAAATATTTGGATTAAAAAAGAATATTTTTAAAATAATAAAATATCAATCGCGTAAATCATGCAAAAAGCTTATGAACTCTATTGATAAGAGACAAAAATTATACTATCATTCAAAATATTATTAAACATTTTTAATATATTATGTATTTAAAATAATATTAAAATAAAACAATAAAAAATATTTTGCATAAATCTTTCTTTGTTGCCCGTAAATGTATTAAAATAAAATAAATCAACGCATGGTAACAATTAAAATTTGTACTGATTGACTTACTTTTCATCATTAATGCAACAGTCTATTACAGTTTTTTTACTCGTGTTTACTATAATAAATGGCAACTGAATGGCAGAATTGGGTTTAGGTGGCCCATTGAATTGTTGATACGAGCGATTTCTTTCAACTAGATTTTTAAACGAAATGTGTTGTAAAATAAGTTGATGCAACTGTTGCGTTTTGGCCTTAATTCGGTCGATTTTCTTTTTTTTATCTTTTTCTAGGGACAAGCACTCTTGAAGTGAATTTGTAGGTAATCCTAACCACCTGATTTCTTTTTTTTCTTTAGAAATAATATTCATAGCCATCAACACGTTTAAAGCATCATAAACCCGCCTTCGGATATTTTTTTGATCGTATTGCTGTCAATAAAACAGTTAATATTAATTTCAAGCCTATTTATAATTATTATTATTTTCAAGCCGATTTTAAATTATTATTAAAATAACAATTATTATTTCTATTAAAATTAAATTATTAAAATTAACAATACTATGATAAATATGAATATTAAAATATGAATATTCATAAAAATATGAATTTCTTGAGACTAAATATGTATTGATAATAATTACATAAACATGAACATCTTTAGCATCAACATCATATTTTTCGTTATTATTAATTAGTTCGCATTTAAATTAGAAACAAAAACGAACCTGGTCGGTTAAGGAGTTGACATGAGCAGGATTAGTAAATTCTCCAACCAATTCATCTGCCACTTCATTATAAGACGTGGTGCCCTTTTTTTTCACTTTTTCACACACTTTCATGGAAAAGTGCCTTAAACCCTTTCCGACTTTTTCTGTTTTCCGCCTTTTACTGAAACACAGAATGATATTTATTTAATTAAAAATATATGAAGAAAAGAAGTAGAATAAAGAAAAAGAAATATTACTCTGGCACGTAATCTCCACTGTCTACATCGTGTCGTTTTCGTGCTCCGCTGTGATCCAAAATAGGACTTATAAATGTTTTTCCTGATGAATCTTTAACAACCTGTTGATGACTACTTTGTTGTTGTTGCTGCTGTTGTGACGCTATTGCTTGTTTAATATCGCTCTGTTAAAATATTAACAAGATATTAATTCAAGATATTAATTCAGATCTGTGCCAAATAAAGTTTAAATTTTATATACTTTTTGTATTTTGTCTTAATATTTTATTTTATCGGTATTTTTTATTTTATCAATATGTTTTATTTTATCTTAATCTTTCATTTAATCTTTACGTTCTATTTTATCTTAATCTTTCATTTAATCTTTACGTTCTATTTTATCTTAATCTTTAACTATATCTCAATTTTTCATTTCATCTCAATTTTTAATTTTCAGACGAAAGAATTTTAATTCCAATCAACTGAATTTCATTTAATTAATAAAAATAGAAATTGATACGTACCATTTGAGCTGAAGTAAGTTGTATAGTTTTCGTCATCACTGAATCAGCCGTCTTTACAGATGATACTTTTGCATTCTGTAAAGGTATTGAAACGAGACCTAAACAAAAATATCTTGATTAAAAAAGAGCAGGGAGCTGCGAAAACAAGAATTTCTGAACATTAAATTGTTTTCGAAAGAATATTAAAACTCAAAAATTATGATCAATAGATAACATTAAGCGTATGTATTAAAAATATTGCTACCTTACAACAAAAATATTTTTCTTAAAAGTAATTTCTGAAAAGAGAGCAAAAGATTGAAATCTAGAAAAGTGTTTCACAAAAAACGTGCAATTGATTCGGAGGTGCCACAAAAAAAACAGGCAGTTTTAATCCCGTTTGATTTGGTTGATTGGTGGCTCAGTTTGCCTTTCAGAATGTCATACACTAAACTTGAATATAACGGGAATTTTGTGTATTTTAAAAACTGCCGAGTCAAAGTAATTATTAGCTAAAAATGCCTTCATTCATATTTTTTAAGAATTCTTTTTTAAAAATATTTCTTTGTTTCAAATGGGAATTTAATTGTAAAGTTAATTCAAATATTCTTTAATAATTTTTAAATAATAAATTAAATAATAAATTAACCAATAAATAAATCAATAAATTAATTAATAAATTAATCAATAAATTAGTCAATAAATTAATCAATAAATTACTCAATAAATTAATCAATAAATAAATTATTAAATTCATGTTATCCGAAAATATTTTCTAAGTTGTCTTCAAGTTCTAAAAATTACTTACGTTGACCTGCTGTTTGTGGACTCTGCAAATTAATTGTTCTTAGAACTTGTGTTCCTGAAGATAATACCTGAAAAAAAAATAAATATTAAATAAAAAACCTTTTGCCACAATTGCCATTCTTGAAATCCATATATTGCCGATAATTTATTCGCAGAGAATTTTTCGTAAATTTTATTTTTTAATTCTAGTCTTTCTTTTCTTTGACTTTTTTTCAATGGGCTTAAATTTGTATATTTTTAATTATATGAAAAAAATAATATTCGGTATAAAATATTGCAATACTCGTGCTTATCGTTATAATAATTGAAACCAGATAAACAAGTTTTTCATACCCGTGATTCCTGTCCAGGTGTTTTAAACACTTTAAGACTTCCTGTATTTGTCGTTCCAACAAAATTACTTAATGGCTTGTTTGGTGTGCTTTGTACAACCTTTATTACCTGTGGATGTCCTGCAACAAAACATTTTATTTTTAAACTCGCAATTTACTTTCTTATCGTTTATTCAATATCATAGAAACAATGTGTGTATATCCGTATGAAAAGGATCCACATTGACAGTATTGAACTGTTACATTGTCTTGAAAACTAAAACTGATAAAGTACCCATAACACGTGGATAAACACATACAGAAATTCAATGATTTTCATAATTTGATGACAAAGTTCCAATAAGAATAAACAATTTGTAGGCCAGTTAATTAAAGGAATCCTTAATTAAAACCTAATACAGTATTTTTAACCGCAAGAGCAAAATTTAAAATTTAGAAGCTCCTCATGTACCGCAAAATTGTTTTTCCATTTAAATACATAAATAGAAAAGAAAGTGTCATTTTATAAATGTAGGAAATATTTATCTCTTACAAAAGAAAGAAAACATTCTTAAAATGGATCGTGCTTAAAAACTCTTAACAGAAATAAAAAAAATCCTTATTCTCATATTAATAAGAGCTAATCATAAAGCTTAAAGAGCAGATATAAATAATTAATTTCAACTTTATTATTCGCTTTAAAGACAAATTTGATTGATAAAAAGAGAATGTAAAGATTTTATTCAAAAGATGGGCACTAAAATGGATTCTGAAAAGTACGAATTTACCATTTTTTATTATTCGAATAATAAATCTGAAAAAAGGGAATTCTATTAAACTTTTTACTTTTTAAGATTGATGTATGCATGTATAAAGAGAAAACTATTCATTAACAAAAAAGACCTGTCTAAAATGAGTGAATAAAGAAATTGAAGAGATCGGTAAGCATATTTCTTAAAATGTTGGCGCGCACTTAATACTTACCATTTGCATCATGAATTAAAAAGTTCATTGTTTTATTCTGTTGTGTCATTGTTAATGTTTGTAAATTAATGAAATCGCAAAAGATATCTTTATATCTTAATACGAATTGCGGGAAAACAAAGTATAAAAGAAGCAGTAGTTATTGCAGATGTATTACAAATGGCGACACGTTACCATTTACAAAATTTACACTATGACCGTATTACACAAAAAAATAAGTAAATTAAAAGCACTGCACTTTCAGAGCAATTTTAAACAAGGTGTAATAATTAAAAATGCATAGTATTCTACAAAAAAAAAATATCTTATAGTACACATCCAGATGAGAAAGCTTTTGGCGGCACTGGCAACATCACCAAACTTTATAGATCTGCAGTGCAATTAATAATTGTTGCTTACAATTAGAGAAAGAGAATACGAAATTGATTTGTTGTCCTTTTTTCATTATTTAGGGTGTTATCACATGTGTTTGGGTTTAAAAACACCATTTGAGTTTTTCCCCCTTCAAACACCGTTAGGAGTGTGAAAGTGACTTTAAAAATACGAAACTCCCGTAGGAATCTTACGTAATTTACATGTACATAAGGTGTTTGACGTGCCGAACCCTGAGTATATACACATGTTGTATTGTGCCTTAATAGTTATGAGTTTAATTAAATATTTAATTTTTAAACAAGTTTTAAAGATATAAATTATATTTTTATACCCATCATGAGAAGTAAATACTTCAAGGTAAATTTTAAACGTTCATAGTATCTGCATGTCGCAACGGATTTCAAAATATTGATGTTTAAATGAACGCTTGCATTGTGTCTTAGAACTTTTCCATTTCATTTTGTATAAAAACAATACAATTTTTGTAAATTTGAATAAATTGATATAGGATAAACTTAAAAGATAGAAGTTTATTAAATCAATTCCACTTTTTCGTTTCCTTTATTTAAGTTTTTGACAAAAATGTAATTTAAACGTTTTAAAAACAGTTCGAAAGTTTTTAAGTCATTTGTTTATAGTAAATTTGTACTATTTTTTTATTAAATTACACTAGCAAATTATACGCGCGCTAAAGCGCGCTAGAATTATGTAGGCAATCTTTAAATTACTTGAATTGAATTTAAATCAAAGATTTACTTTTATTT
>WNHD01001140.1:0-25358 GCA_011057455.1 Ganaspis sp. Gsp50
GTAATTAAAATTATTAGCATTTTAAGTATTAAATAAAGTATAAACAGATTTTAAAATATTAGATTCTTTAAATATTTTTAAAGTATTATAATAATTTAAGTTCTTAAAAAATACTGAAAATTTCATTTTTAATGAAAAAATATATTAACAAACATCATGGAAGTTTTTTTTTAATTTCTCATGGAAATCATGGAAAACTCATGGAATTTTGTAAAGACAAATTTGTAGAAACCCAGAATATATCTTAAATATATTTTAAATATATTTTAAATAAAGAATTAAGTAAGTTAAAAAAATGTATTTGTGCAAAATAAGCGTAATATTTTAAAAAGAGAAAAAAAAATTCTTTGTAGATAAAAATTTATGTTTATATTTTAAATAATTCAGTTTTGACAATCGAAAATAAACCGGAGAAAAATTCAAAAGAGACCGAGAAAAACCGGGAAATGACCGGGAATTTTGTTGGGCAAAATTAGTAGACACCCTGTGGAATTTTCATAGAATATTTTTATTCTTCATTTACTATTTAATTTCTTTATTTTATGAAGTTTATTAAGTTTTACCAAGTTTAAAATTTTTTTTTATAAAAAAAATTCAAAATCTTTAAGAATACTTCAAAAATTTTAAAACTATTTCAAAATAATTGAAACTACTTTAAATTACTTTAAAATACTTCAGGCTACTTCAAAACATTTGAATATACTAAAAATTACTATAAAATACATTAGAAGATTTCGAAATATTTTAAATTTTGAAAAATATTACTATTTTAAATATTTAATAAAGTATAAACAGATTTTTAAATATTAATTTTTTAATATTTTGAAAGTATTCAAAATACTTCAAACTATTTCAAAATTATTCAAAATATTTAAAAATACTAAAAATTACATTACAATATTTCCAAATACTTCCCAATACATCAAAATATTTTAAAACACTTAAAAATACTTCAAAATTTTAAAAATATACTTAAACTCACTTTAAAATTCTTAAAAAAATAGTTTAAAATATTTCTAAATTCTTCCCAATACTTCAAAATATTTAAATATTACATACTTGATATTAATTAAAATTACTTAAAATTACTTAAAATTAATATAAAATACTTCAATATTTTTAATATTACTTTAAAATATTACTTCAAAATACTTAAAAAGGTTTTAAAATTTAAAAATAATGATCTTGAGTAATTTAAATTCTCTAGAAAATTATTTTTTAAAAACTTTCATTATTTCAAAAATAATTTAAATTCAAACAAAGTATTGAAAAGTTCACTTTTTATTTAAAAAAAATTTTAGAAAATATAATGGAAATTGTTTTATTTTTCTCATGGAAATTATGAAAAACTCGTAGAATTTTACAAAGAAACATTTGTAGAAACCCTGTTTATTTTAAGAGGTCACAGATTGAAAAAAAGGCAATAGCAATTTAAACAATGTGAAATAAATACAGGAAAATGTAATATATAATAATAATAAAATAAAAATAATTTTGAAAATCGATGAAAAATAATTAATAGATTATAATTATAAAAATATATGAAAAACATGTGAGCGTTTTATAAACTGACTCTTGAGACTCTTTTAACTAGCAATCGTAAAATTTAACATCCGATTAATTTGAGCTGAAATTAAAGCTTAACATTTAAGTAATTTTTTATTGATATATAATTTACATGGTGGACATTTTTAGAAAATTGATAACAAAATGCATCAATTGATAACAATACGCATCAATTGATAACAATTGATAACAATATGCTTACATTTTTTCAAGATATCCTTAAACTCAAACCAAAGCCTGTCTTTCATTAAAATACAATACAAAGTTAGTGTTTTATCAACATCATTATATAAAATTATCTTTTGTTTCAATAGAATGATCACTCCATTAAAATACCATGCAGATCATCGACCTTACTTTACAATTCATGATTCTGAATTTAAAGAATATACAACCGACACACAGAATCCACCGGCTGTAATTCTTGGTGTTACTAATCCTTTCTTTGCAAAAACTCTGCAACATTGGCCACATATTGTTAGAATTACTGATACTGAATATTCCGGTATGTTTAAAAATGTAAATCGTTGCTTTAGAACTCTGCCAACTCAGCAAAGTCGTGAAAACTCGCACATTCCGCTCAAGAATTGAAAAAAAAATTATTATTTAATAATTTAATAATAATAGATTAATAATTTAATAATAAAAGAATTATTTTTTTATGCCTTTTAAGTTATTTATATCATTAATGACAACTTGGAAGGACAAATTTGGTTCTTTTTTTTAATTTTATTTTATTATTTTATTTTATAGCAATTTTTTCAGCTCTTTAAAGACTCTTTAAATAGCATAATATTCACGAGTTTGATGAATTTTAATATTAATTCGAGACATTCCATACATTTCACGAGTTTGATTAATTTTAATATTAATTCTAGACATTCCATACATTTTACGAGTTTGCTGAATTGTAATATTAATTCGAGACACTTCATACATTTCAAGTTTCTTTTCACGTGCTGTTGCAGAAAATTTCAAGCATAGAATCAAAAAGTCCGAGAACCTGAAAATACTCGATTCGAAGCCAGGAGTTTACACTGAATATAAACCATTCCTGCAGAAAGATAAAGCTATTATCAAAAAATTACTAAGAGGAATTCAAACAAAGAGACCTGGAGAGGCGCAGACTATTCTCTTGAGGCGGCATTTAATAGAACTTACTGAAAGTTTTATGATTCCTCTCGAAAGATACATCGCCAGTCTTATGCCTTTACAAAAAAATATTTCACCTTTTAAAGTAAGCTTTTCGATTTTTTGAATTTTTTCCCGTTTTAGAAAATTACCTTCATAGTAACTATTGTTATTCAAAAACGTATTGTTGTTCAAAAACGTGAATGGGTACAAATTCACAGTACAAAATATTTATTGGAACTTGATACGACTTATAGGAATGAAAATATTTCAATATAAATAATTATTTGTCAAAACAACAAATCTCCTTAATTAGGAGAATTAGAAGAATATTGTTACTGTTAGTAAATATAACAAAAATTTTCAAATTTTTTTCTTTGTTACCGTTAGTAAATGTAACGAAAATTTTCAAGTCTCAATTAAACCAGGTACTTACTCCGAAAAAACGTAAATTGGATTTACACATAAGTAATTTCTGAGTAGTTGAAATAAACACAAATAAGGATTTTAAAACATGGACATTTTACAAGCATAAACATTTTACAGACATAAACACTTTACAAACAAACTGTAATATTATTTAAAAGTTTTTCCTAACAAAAAGAAAATTTTTTTAATCAATAATGTAACAAAAGAATATATATGGTTTTAGAATCATATGACTATTATGAAATCATATGAATATTTACAACCCTCATGTACTAAAATTGCACATTTTGTCGAGTTTAATGAAATCAAAAATGCATTTTCCAAAAAAATTACAGTTGACTTTACTATTCTTAATTTGCGGAAATCAAAATTCCAGCAAAACAATTTGAATAGGAATGTGCCATTTTAGAGAGAAAAGTGCTTTCGAAAGTGAAATCATCAAATAATACAAAGTACAGGAATCACAGTTCGTCCCTTTTTTTACCTAATCCCCTTTTTTAAAGAAAATTCCCTAAAACACCTAAAATCAAGTATTCTTTCCCCTTTTACCCTAATTTTCAATAAGTTTTTTTTTTTAATTTTTCAACAATAATATTTCACACTGCTTTAAAATACTTCTAATATTTAAAAATACTTCAACATATTTAAAAATACTACAAAATATTTAAAAATACTTAAAACTACTTTAAAATACTTAAGACTGCTTCAAAATACTTCAAACTATTTCAAAATATTTAAATATACTTAAAATTACTTTAAAATACTTTAAAATATTTAAAGATACTTCAAAATAGTTACAATTTTTTAAAAGTATTATTATTTTTATAAGTGCTAAATAATTCATAAAAAGATTTTAAAATATTTATAAATATTTAAAATTAATTAAAAAGATTTTAAAATATTTTAAAGATATATTTAAAAAATAAGAAAGTATTTCAAATATTTTAAAATTCTTGATACTATTTTAAAATAAGTATTTTAGTTTACTTAAAAATACTTTAAATTACTTTAAAATATTCAAAAATACTTTAAAATACTAAAAAAATATTTCTGAATACTTCCCAATAAATCAAAATATTTTAAAATAGTTCAAAATATCTAAAAATAGTTAAAAGTTTCTAAAATATTTCAAAATACTTGAAATTATTTTAAAATAGATATTTCAGTTTACTTAAAAATACTTAAAATTACTTTAAAATATTTAAAATTACTTTAGAATATTTAAAATTACTTTAAAATATTTAAAAATATTTAAATATACTTAAAATTACTTTAAAATACTTCAAAATATTTAAGGATACTTCAAAATAGTTAAGATTTTTTGAAAATGTTAGTATTTTTATAAGTGTTAAATAATTCATAAAAGGATTTTAAAATATTTTAAAGGTATATTTAGAAAATAAGAAAGTGCTTTAAATTTCTTCAAAATATTTATAAATACTTAAAATTACTTTAAAATATTTCCAAGTTCTTCCCAATAACTCAAAATATTTTAAAATACTTCAAAATATCTAAAAATAGTTAAAAGTCTTTAAAATATTTCAAAATACTTGAAACTATTTTAAAATAAGTATTCCAGTTTACTTAAAAATACTTTAAATTACTTTGAAATATTCAAAAATACTTGAAAACACTTAAATATACTTAAAATTACTTTGAAATATTCAAAAATACTTAAAAACACTTAAATATACTTAAAATTACTTTGAAATATTCAAAAATACTTAAAAATACTTTAAAATACTTAAAAATATTGAAAAACACTGAATAAAAAGATTCAAAAGTATTGAAAAATACTTCATAATATTTCAATATATTTAAAGCTACTTTAAAATACTTCAAAATATTTCTAAGTATTTAGAAATATTAGTATTTTAAGTATTAAATAAAGTATACAAAGATTTTAAAATATAGCTTTTCAAAATGTTTTAAAAGAATTTCAAATACTTCTAGAGTACTTAAAAATACTTCAAAATATTTAAAATTACTTCAAAATACTTAAAATTACTTTAAAATACTTAACATTACTTCAAAATACTTAAAATGGTTTTAATATTTAAAATAATGACCTTAAATACTTAAAATTTTATAGACGATTACTTATGCAATAACTCTAAGAGCATTAATTAAAAAACTTCCATTTTTTCAAAAGTAATTCAAATTCTTACAAAATTCATTTTTTTAACACATACACACACACACACACAATATAATGGAAATTTTTCTATTTTTCTCATGGAGATCATGGAAAACTCATTGAATGAAAGGAAATCAATTTTGTACTTTTAAATTAATAGCAAGGGATTAACTAACGTTCCTAAAATTATTGAATATTACTACATTTTTTTCCTTCATTCCAAAATTCCCTTTTTATAGAAGAGAATCCCCTTCTTTAAAATTGAAAATCCCCTTTTGCATCTAAAATTGAACGAAAAAATTACTGTGATCCCTGAAAGTACAATAAAATTTCAAACAATTAAATTTCGAACTTCAACACAAAGAAAAGCAACAAATCGAAGAAACAGAGAATAAAAATGTAGAAAATTAAATTCTCGAAAAATTTACCATTATATTTTTCGTATTCGCTAGATTAACAAGATAATTATTTATAGGCCACGCCCATACCTCATTTATTCGAGCAAGAAGACTTCCTAGCCACATTAAGTAGTTCTGGACCACAATTAACCAGTGGTATAAAAGGCGACTGGGTAGGACTTTATCGGCGTTTTTTTAAATCTCCAAACTTTTCTGGCTGGTTTCACACGAGATACGCAGAATTGTCACAAAAAATCGAAGCAATTCATCTCGAAACTCTCTCTCAGGCGGTAAAAATACATTTTTTAAACTTAAATTAGTATAAGTGTAGAATCTAAGCAAAACGTGCTCTGAGTGCACTTCCGAGCGGAGACGACATTCCCCTTCCAAGTGCCGACACTTTCCCCCATCTTACCGCATTCGCCGTTGATTTACTTCATGCTTAAATCGACGGCGAGTGCGGTAAGTCGCAAAAAAACGAAGGCGCATGGAAGGGGAACGTCTTCTCCATTCGAGAGTACATCTAGAGCACGTTTTGCCAATGCTGATATTTTCAGAAGTACAATAGCTGAATTTTGAATTGCAGGATTTGACTTCTTGGATACAAGGCAAACAGGAAGTCGAACTAGTTGATATGGTTTTAAGAATTAGACAGAAACTTCAGAAAAGCAATGAAGATGATGTACCTGTAAGGGATTCTGTGCAAGACAAATTGCGCGAAAGGATAAATGACATTACGCGCACACTGCCTGATGACTTGAAAATAATTCTCAATCATAACTCTTGACATTACAGAAAAAATTCGCTACTCTCTTTGTTATTATCTTACTATGTCTAGAAAAATGTACATGTAACTTTTACAATCGGGGAAAATCATCATCATTATTTTTATATCATTATTTTGCCATTTTAACGTTTTTTGTTATTTTTTTTAACATGTGGTGATTATACTTCTCACAATATACATTATTTTTTATGAATTTACGGATTAGGTATGATTGCGGAAAGTGGGATTATTAATTTAATACTCTAGTTTTTTATGAGATTACGAGTCATTACTCAAGTAACATCTTGTAGTTAAATTTTCTTAATATATTCAAGAAATCTGTAGCATTTGGCTTCCAAGAAATATTGTAAAAATTGTAAAAAGGTTGTGTAAACTTGTCGCTAGAACATTGTTAGTTCCTTATAGTCTGAAAAAGCTTCTTTTTAAAATTAGCTTTCAGTATTTGCTTAACGTAAATATTACGTAATTGCCAAATGAAATCAATTGTATAAAGAATCTCATTAGAATGAATTGCATGAAAGTGCGAATATTAATTTAGCGAATTTCAATACAAATTTGTACGGTTCTACGTTCCATTTTGTCTATTAGTTAATCAATTTCTTTTTGGGAATAGGGGATCGACGTTTTTGTCTCTCCCATAAATAGAGATATTCTATAATGGAAGTGTTTCAGGTTTAAGTGTCGAGAAATAATTTCTGTATTTGTTAAAAAATATATTTTTAATAAAAATTATTGTATAAATAAATCTATTGTACAAACGTTAAAATTGATTTAGAGCCATCAATCAATTAACCATTATTATTAATTAAAACTAGGAATCATTTTCGCCTGTAGGCCTCTTAAATATTTCAACTTCTTTCTCATCATCATCAAAGAAACTTGTACCATTAGGAAGTGGACGGAATAAATAAGCTCTTCGGTTGGTTCTTTTTTCTTTCAGGTACGATTGATACTTCATAAAGACTAATGTTATAAGAATAACTGCAATAAATCCTGCTGTTCCTGTTAAAGAAAATTATAATAATTATTATTATTTAATAACAAATTGCAAATACGCTCAGCGCTGAACGTTAAGAGTTCGATTAAGATTGCAAATTCGTTAAGATTGCAGTAATTTATTTCGTACTTTTTTTATTTTAAACTATGAAAAATGTGTTAAAAGTTATTAAAGATATCTTTACGTAATTTTCTGATTTTTTACGTTACTGGTGCTGTCGTCATCCGCAAGCGGCTGACTTCTTTTCTTTTCTGTGTTGAATGTTTAATTCAATGTCTTTACATAATTAACTTTTACGTTGTTCTTGGCTTTTTTAAATACCCCATTTTTGCAAACAAAATTAAAACATTGACGACTGAAGCATGTGTGTTATATTTTTTAAAAATAAGTTATTACACTGATAACTTAAAAAATATTTTAATTAGACAACAAAACGCGTAAGGTCCCTTTTCTCGTGGAGCGTCACATATCGATAATTTATTTAGTAATTAATAATAATAAATGCATATAGCTTTTAAATTTTTATTTCGAAAAATAAATATTATACTTTTCCATTCTTAAATTTTTTTTTAAATGAAGTATCGTTATTTATTTAAGCTTTTTCTATTATTTAATTCATTTACTTTTTAACAATAAATAAAATACAGTACAATTTGTTTATGGACAACCAAATTTATGTTAGCTTTTTAGACAGAATTTTTGTATTGAATGTCATTATTTCAAATATTAGGTTATGTTGCTCAAGGTTTTTTCTCAAAAATACATTAAAAAGTGTATTATTGTCGAAAAATAAATTATATGAAAACTATTACGAACGTAAAATAAAAGATACTTACAATTTAAGAGAACTTTAATAATTAAACTAACTGCAGTTAATAAATGCAAAATTTCTGTTTAGAAATTCGACATTATCGAGTATTATCTATAGTTTCGAGAGTTATCAATTTTTTCGAGTCTATCAATATTTTCGATGTTTTTATGCCATGTCTTTTTTTAGATAGGACAGTAGAATGTTTCAAAATTCAACATTTTGGGAGGACTTGAAATTATATAGATTCTACCTAGACGCGATAGAGGAAAATGGTTGAGCAATAAGTTTCTGCGCATGACGTTTACATTGACACACTGACGTCATCATCGCAGCTGTCTAGTGACGTCACAGTTTTGCTGCTCAGTGGGCAGGCAAAATAAAGAAAAGTGGAAAATGTATGTCCAATGAAAATTGCAATTCATCGAACTCACTCTTTTAAGAAACTCTAAAAATTGAAACCCTCTTAAAGCTCGAAAACTGATCTACTTAAAAAAGTAGCACGTGCGGATTCAGCGGAAAATTGTATATACATAAAGGAGAGTCCAGAATAGGCGGTTTGAGGTTAGATTCTCAACGTCGACGCGTCGATAAAACAATAGAAATTAAAATTGTATTTAGAGAGGATGTGTTTCTTATTAATGTAATTAATAAATGACCAGCAATTATATTGGCAGATAATCGTTCTGCTAAAGTTAATGGACGGATAAAATTTCTAATATAGATTCAATTAAGACTACAAATAAGGGTATTAGAGGGTAAGGTGTTTCTTGTGGGCTAAGATGAATAAATATATGAGTTGAATTTTTTAATCATCCAAAAATTATGAATCTAAATCAGAGTAGTAAAGATAAAGATAATCTTACATGTCTGGAGAAATCAAAGATACAAAGGAAAAAAAACCGACGTTTTGAAATCGACGCTTAGAAACCATCTATTCTGGACTCTCCTTAAGAAATGACAACGAAATGTCAGAAATCAGAATTTTTTTAATCTCATAAACTAGTGTTATTAGATTGGAATTTTGTTCTTGTATTAACTCACCTGCTATGAAAACGAAAGCAAGTCTCGGCACTCCAAGTACATTCTTATCCCGCTGAAGCTGGAACTTTAAGTACGAAAATTTAAGAAGTTCGGGGAGATCGACTATTCTCGTTTCTGTCGTATGACCCTTAGCGCTAACTCTAATAATATGAGATCCAGCAGGTAATAGCATCCAAAAGGCCCCGTTTTCAAAACTCTTGACACGATGTGACGAAGAATCATGTGAGAGAATTGCATTAGGAATTGCTTCACCCTTCTCATTTACAACCAATCCAAACACCCCTTTATTCACTGCTTCCATCAGAGTTACGAGACTCTCTTGATTTTCTTGCCAAACGGTTTTAGCATTGTCAGTGTTACAACAGCTAACATAAATATCCAACAGAAGTGAATTGGAATGTTCAAAAGCGTAATTCATGAAGGAATCTTCCATATTATTCTCCTTTGCAACTAAAAATAAATTTTCGTACACTTAAAATAATAACAGTGTACTATTTAATAATAACATTTATTTAAATTTATATAATAAATTTATGTATATTTTATTTATTTATTAAAATAAATTATTAAAATAAATTAAAATACTGTTTACAAAAATAAATAAATCTTATAATCAACGTAATATTGTAATTTACCTTTTCCTTTGCATCTTGATGAATTCATTAAAGGGTTTAATCGCTTGTAACCAGATTCCAATTCCTTAAGAAACAGTTCAGCTTCAGCTTTGGACGGAATTTTAACATTTTGAGCTCCAGTCTTTAGATTCACAGCCAAAATGGGATTGATTTCCTGAAGCCAGTCTATAATCATCTGACCATCTTGACCAATCGGTTCTGTAAATTCTCCATCGTTTTCTGAATCTGTGGAACAGGTTGTATTTTTCCCAAGGGAATAAATCTCGGGAACAAAATAGAGATCAACTTTTTCAAGTAGATTCTTGATGCGTTTACTTCTGGCTTGATTTTCAAGTAAGTAGGAAGCAAAATTAATTAGGACTTTGGAAGTAAGAGGATCGCCGGAACTAATTCCAGAAAGAAAAACTAGAGCCGGTTTTTCAAACTTGTGTTCCTTCTGGAAGGATATTCGCAAACTACTGACGATATTTCCACCCGCAGTTTTCCCAATGTCATTAAATTCTGAGATTTGTAAATATTCGGAGTTCAGTCTTGTGAGGATTTGGCTAGATTCACTTATTGATTCTATATTGCTTAAATGTATATGTAAAGGATTAGGTCGTTTAAGAACAACATCGAAGTCACTAAATTCATTCTCTTCGACGCGCATGCCAACCTGCACGGATTCATAACCCTCGGCATAAAATAGTAAATTATAAAGTCCAGGAGTGAGGGTTAGAAGGAAATATGCCATATTTTTGGAGACACTGTAAGTGGTGGAGTCTATTTGTACTTTGGCATCACGAAGCGCTTCTCCAGCTTCATTTTTTACAGAGGCCCTAACTCCTGTTACCAAAGATTGTAAGAGTCCTCTAAGAGGCAGAAGATTCTCCCGCCAGATAAGAGGAAGCGTTTCTTTTGCAGGATATTTGCAGCATGAGAGTGAAATTGATATCTAGATAATTCAAAATCATTTGGTAATGTTTCTTAAGACACAAAAAGATAAAGAAGTGCAGAATAAGTTATTACTTATTCTTTTATATTAAAACAATGAAACTTACGACAGGAATGTTAAAGGCTTTGTCAATATATCTTGTAGCGACTTCAAGCTCGTTGCTTTGTTCTTCACAAATCTTCGGAGCTATAGAACTTGCGAATTTATTAGAAAGTGTTTTGTAGATTTTAAGACCATCATGTGTGTACCTGTAAAACAATGGGTGTCACACCTAAGTGTCTAATTCCGAAGGAAAAGCCCAATCTGCTTAGTTATTTAAAAAAAAAAAAAAAAAAAAAATCTAATCGAACTCACCCTATTTCGGAAGATCCACCTCCAAGGATAATAATAACATCCATTTTTTGAAGTTTCAACAATTTCGTAAAGGCCTTTGTGACTGAATCCAATTTCTCTGTCTTATTCTGGCTACTTACCAACTTTCTACCAACTTCATTTTCAAAATCGTAATTACAAGAATCGGGAATTTTTTCAAAATTTGGATCGACCCCGGGCACAAAATGTAAAACAGCGTTCGCTAACAGTTTTCTGAGTGGTGGTTCCCGAAGGTCATAGCCTTTTAAAATGTGCGTGGCCATCCGCAACCAGATTTCTCTTCCGATAGGTTGGGTGGCAAACAACCCACCAATTAATCCGATATGTAATTTATTCTCTTCCGGGGCACCAATCTTAAATCAAACGAAAACATTAAATCCAATCCAAAATGCAGAAAGCAGCAAAAATCCCATTTCCCGCTTCAATTTGAAATAATTTCTTTGTTTATGATTCCTTTTAATTCTTTGATGATCCCTTTCCTTTATGATTTTTTTCTTTTAATGGTCACTAAGAATTGTGCGTACCATGTGCGTACAATTGTAATTAATTACTATGTTCAATTACTGTTTAATTTCTATGTTACGAATAGAAAAAGAAAGAAAGAAAAGAAGAAAAAAATGGAATGAAGAAAAATATCATACGTACATTATCAGTGACTTTCAGGGAATGAATTGCGGTTGATACAATAGAATCATTTGCTATAAATTCTGCCAAATGTTCATGACGATTCTCTAGTTGTTTTAATCGAGCACTCAGCTCGTCATTTTTAAGATATCCAGCTTCCAAGTTTGCCAAGAGACGAAAGTCGTAAGCAGAAGACCAGTGGGAAGGGTCATCTCTCATTAAAGTAAAATCAAGCGTTACTTCTTCAGGGAGCCCTGAAGAATCTACAGGAATGTGAACAGTTCGAGTTTCAGCCTCATAACCAGCTGCAACAGCTGTAATATTGTAAGTTCCGGGAACTAACATTCTCCAATAATCACCGTCTTCGGCAGTGTAAACAGTGTGATTGATCCCTTGTACGGAAATCCGAGCATGTGGAATCTTTCCTCCAATTGAGGAATGCACTATGCCGTGGACACCTTTTCGTGCCTAAAATTATTATTATTATTATTATCATTATTATTATTATCATTATTATTATTATTATTATTATTATTATTATTATTATTATTATTATTATTATTATTATTATTATTATTATTACTATTTTTGTCTACAGATATAAAAGCATCAAATACGTTTACAACTATACCATTTCAATGAACGATAAAAGCGCATCCTTATTTTCAAGCCAAAATTTCGGCAATTCCTTGGCTTGCGGAAATTTAGTACATCCAACTTCTAAGGTTATCTCGAAGGCATTGCTTTTAAGGTAATTATAGTCTTGCATTCCACCGGGAACAGAATACCATTTGGCACCATTCGTTATCCCATCAGGAAAAGAATCTTGTAAAACTCCCTTTCGTCCAAAACCCTTAGGATCAGGACAACCTATGCCAAGATGCATTCGAGGGTGAGTTTTCGAGTAAACCAAAGATAACATTTTGAAAATTTTATTGTCTGGGCTTAAATTTTCGGCCTGAAAATCTTCTGTAGGACCATCATCGTATGGGTAGTTAGCAACTAACGCACCACCGTGAAGATTAGCTGACAAAACGAAAGGAATCTCCGATATCCACTTCATCACTGCCTCCGTTTCCGGCTCTTGTTTCATATTGTCCTGAATAAAAGGATTATTATATTTTGTAACGTTGTGAATCGTTAGTTAGAATATTTAAATTATTGGAATTTATTTCCTGAAAATAAGATTGAGAATTTAGTTTTGGTTAATGGTTAATTAGGGGGAAGATAAGAGTTAATTGTCAGTCGTGATTTAGAGAGAGCGTTCAAGGTTGTCATTGTTGTTGAGATTGGAATTTGGCAGTTGGATTTCTTGTCGTTTCAGCGAAATATAATTCTGTCGTCTTCGTCATTGTCAGCGTAAGGTTCCAGTCGACGGCCCAAAAGTTCGTTTATTAATGATATGCGCAGGTCTGGTCGATTGTCTCCGAATTTGGGCAATTTTCCGCGATCTTTTCCAGGTGCAGATTCCCATAGGAGCGACGAGGACGGACGGATGATTTTCGGCAGAGCGACGAGGAAGGAAGTAGGATCAACGGGAAGGGATCGTTAGGGCCGACCTAATTTATTCACCGGCTGGTCATTTTCCCTAGCTGATCAATTTCATCTCTCGGAGAAAATCGAGCGACGGTGGCGATCATCCTTGCTATTATTTTATTGTTAGTTTAATTCGGGCAATCACTAATAGTTGCTTGTATAGTGTAAATAAAGTGAAAGAGTAAATAGTAAATTTAACAGTGAGTTTCTTTTCTTGTGTAAAGTACACTGAAGGTTTTCCTGAATTGTTCCTGAGTTGGAAAATAACGCACGGGTAGTCTTCTTTTCGCAGAGTGGTAAGAAAGTCATTTTATTGTCCTGGTCGTGTCTCGGAGCGTCGATATTGCCGTCGGCGAGGGTCTTGGGAAGAATTTTTCTTTAGTTTCGGCGTCTTGTTTGTTAAAGAGTTCTGTCTCGAGTCAGGCAAACAATTTTATTCGTAAAATTCAAGTACTCGTTACAATTTTTAATCCATAAAACGCCCAACCTCTGGTAAACTTGGAACAAGCAGGAATTGTACGGGAAAATGATTTCACGTTTCTGGATATAATTTAAATATCGTCACTTGGGGCTATTGTTCTAAAAAAATGCTACATTCTTATTCAACTGTTCACTAAAATTCAGTTCACTTTTTTTTACAAAAAAAAAGTACTATGGAGTTACGTTGTGAACATCCCTCTGAAGATTCTCTAGAAGTTAGATAAGAAAAAACAATTTATTTTCGAAGTTATAAAATTTCAAAGTTTTGGGTATATTAGCCCCGTGCTTGGGGCTATTATTCCCAGCAAAATTTGTTTATTTATAAAATTAGTTTAAAACATTTTTCCATCGTTTTAGCTGCATGAAATCTTTCCTGTAGGAAGTCCAGAGTACAATTAGAAAAAAAGGGTTAAAAAAGATTATTTTTGTAAGAATTATTGAACATTTTTGAAAGTAAAACACGGACGTGTTATAGAAGTCCAAATTAACTCGGAAAATAACATTATTTTATAATTATAAATTGATTAAAATATATCCAGCACCTCTCGCGCGATAAGAATTAACAGTTTTAATAAATATATTTGAAAATATTTATTCAACATTATTTTAAAATTACGCATTGATTAACAAATAACTAGCGTCTTTTTCTGTTTTCCCACAAAGAATTTGATATAAACATTTATTGGCATTTATTCACGAGATATTACACCATATTTATACCAAGCGAGAACGTTAAATACTTTAAAATAAAAATTGTATTTATTAAAATAAAGTAGCCGTGGGAATAATAGCCCCTGGGTGGGTATAATAGCCCCGGTCGGCGGTAGGGTTAAAGATGTTAGAAATAAAAGATACTTGTTGTGAAACAAAATGAAGGTGAGGGACAAAAATTTCAAACTTGGAAAAATGAAGGGATTGTAGAAGGGATACAGACACAAAGTTGAAAGATTGTCCTATCAAAAATCCCGAGTAAATATATTACAATTTGTCGAAAATACTTCAACATTTTAATATTTTATTACATGATTAATGAATTTTTAAACAAATTTTCCTTTTGAAATTCGCACATTAGACATTAATTCATCATTTTCAACAATTTCCTTTTTCTTTTTCAATTTAATGATTCAAATAATTCCACGAGAGCCCAAATTCCACAACGATTCTCATAAGATTTCCGCTATAGTTTCTGATATAGTTCACGATATATGTTTCTATGTAGATTCCTATATGACAGGGATCACAGTTGTTTTTTCGTTCAATTTTAGGTGCAAAAGGAGATTCTTAATTTTAAAAAAGGGGGATTTTCTTCCATAAGAAGGGGATTTTGGAAAAAAAAATATTTTAAAGTAATTTAGAGTATTTTCAAATATTTTGAAGTATTTTGAAATCGTCTGAAGTATTTTAAAGTAGTTTTAAGTATTCTTGAATATTTTTAAGTAATTTTCAGTAATTGTAAGTACTTTTCAGTACTTTTAAGTACTTTTAAGTAGTCTGGAGTATTTTAACATAGTTTAAAGTATTTGGAAATATTTTAAAGACATTCATTACTTTATGTTATATAATCCTGTAATTGGTCTTTTGACTGTTGGATTTATTTAAATAAACAAATGTAATCGAATTTTGAAATAGTTTATTTTGAAATATTTTTTATTTTTGGAAAGTATTTGAAATATTTTAAAGTAATTTTAAGTTTTTTAAAAATTTTTAAAGTAATTTTAAGTATTTTTAAATATTTAGAAGTATTGGGATACTTTATATTTTGTAATCCTGTAGTAGGTCTTTTGACTGTTGGATTTATTTAAATAAACAAATCTAATCAAATTTTGAAATATCTTAGGGGTCATTCAAGTATTAAGTAAGCATCTAGGGGGGAGGGGGTGTCACTGCATTGTTTACGGTCCATGAGAAATCCACTTTTTTCCTATTAGAAAATGTTTACATAGGGGGGGAGGGATCAAAACCCGATAAAAATATGCTTACGTAATACTTGAATGGCCCCTTATTTTGAAATTGTGACAGGTAAATAATATTAGCGACTCGGTCTCCAGTATTTTATTTGAAAATGTTAATTTAAAGTTAATTTGAAAGGAGACTGAGGTCCTAAATTAAATAGATTTGGTCCTGGGGTGCACCTGACGTTGCGCCTGCGCGTCGTGAGTAAGATCCACGATGTGCCGGTCGAACACGCCGGTAGGCATTCCTGAATTGAACGTTTAAAGTGCTACAAGCACAAAATTATTGTCGATGATTAATACAAATTAAATATTTGAATAAAACGGTTGAGTGACTATAGTATTTGGAGTGCCCATTCAGCGAGTCTTTGAGTGTTTAGAGACGAATCGTCGACTAATAACTGTAAGTAGATTTTCTTAACACAGTGAGAAATAAATCACGCCATTTGTCGCCAAACTTTGTTTTCTTTTAATTTTGTTTATTAGAGGTTCACCCATTTTACCACCTTGAGATTCTCATGTCAATTTAAGTTGAATTATTAAAACGTTGACCTTCTGTCGACAAACGTCCACGAGCTAGTTGGTAAATTATTATTATTTATTATACTATAATTTGAACCCCGACAGTCTTTGAACCGGACCGCGTCGGGTGTAGAATCTTTTATTCTCAGAATATAGAATCAAAATAAAGTGTAAAGAAAGATTCTTGTTTCAAAATATCTTTTATTTTTGTGAAGTAGTTGGAAATATTTTAAAGTAATTTTAAGCATTTTAAAATATTTTGAAGTATTCGGAAGTATTTATAAATATTTTTAAGTAATTTTAAATATTTTTAAATATTTTGAAGGATTTTAAATATTTTCAAATATTTTGAAGGATTTTAAAGTATTATGCATTTTTTTATCCAGTTTTAATTATTTTGTATTTATTAATATGATTATTGTATGATTCATTCCAAAGAAATCAAATAGGATTTTGAAGTAGTTTAAAGACATTTGAAGCATTATTAAATATTTAGAAACATTTTTTACTTTTAAGTATTTGGAAATATTTTAAAGTAATTTTAATTATTTTTAAATATGTGACACGATCTGAAGAAAGGGACCTTACAAGCATTTGAAATTAGGTTATGTTTGCTGACAGTTTTAACTTAATTAATTCTTTCCTTTTAATTATTTACAGACATAAACAGTTTTTCTTTACAGTATACGAAAAAGCTATTCAAAAAAAGCTTTCCTTCGTTGCAAATAATTAAAAATAAAGCATTAATTTAGCTTAAACTGTCAGCAAACATAACCTAATTTCAAATGCATGTAAGATCCCTTTCTTCAGATCGCGTCACATATTTTGAAGTAGTTTAAATATTTTAAAGTATTTTAAGTATTTTTAAATATTTTGAAGCATTTTTAAATATTTTAAAGTATTTTTAAATATTTGAAGTAGTTTAGAGTATTATTAATTAAAAATCATAAAAAAAACTTATTGAAAAATAGGGAAAAAGGGGTAAAAATACTTGACTATAAGTGTTTTAGGAAATTTTCTTAAAAAAAGGGGAAAATAAGTGGAGAAATGGTTAGAAAAAGGATTACTTAAAAAAGGGGACGAACTGTGATCCCTGTATATCAGTATTTTTGATAAGATATAAAATGATTGCAAAGTAAAAATATACATACTTTTGTGGTAATGTACTGATCAGGAAAATTTCGGTTCAGATCAATACGATGGGCATTCGATCTACCCACAACTCCGTCAACATCCCCAAGGATCGAAATTTCATATCCATCTGGATTCATACTCGGCATTACATGAAGTCTGATGTTGTTGACGATCCTAGTAACTCTGTCGTCAGAATCATAATTTTCACACAGATATTTTAACAGCAACAAAAGAATTTCTCTACTAACAACTTCATTTCCATGCATATTCCCAATGTACTTTACTTCAGGTTTACTTATATTGTGAATGCCTGGATTTTGAGTCACCTCCAAGACGTAAAGTTCTCTATTCTGTACTGAACGACCTATGGTATAAAGTCTAGTAATATCCGGATAATTTTCATGAAGGTCTTTTAGAAATGTCTCCATCATCAAATAGTTGTGATGAACAAATTCAAACTTGTGATAAAATCCATACTCGTCACGAGGCGGCGATACTTTTAACAGTTTTCTTGAAGGCAGACGAGCTAAATACCAAGAAATTTATTATAGAAATAAAAAATCAAAATGCGACTAATTTATTTCGTCAGTTAAACGCAGAGAGTAATATTGTTCAAAAGTGTATATCGAAACAAACATTCTTGAATCTTTTCAAATATAGATATTTTTAGGTAAGTGAAAGAAAAAGAGTTTTTGAAAAATATTAGCATGCTCAAACGTTTCTGTGGATAATGAAAAGAAAAAATCTTTTAAAAAACAATGAATAAATAAGCAAAAGTAACACAAGGTACAGAAAAAGAAAAAGTGAACACAAAAAACGAAAGACGGGAGTTAAAGAATGACAAATTGAAAGCGGACACAGTATTTTATTTTAAATATTTTATTCATACAATTTTATTTCATACACAATTCCATAACACCAACACAACAATAATTTTTCATTTGATGAAAAAAAAGAATAGTTTAAAAAACTTTGTAAAATAAACCTTCATGAGTAACAATTTGTTCGTTCGTTTCAATGTCAATAATAAAACTTAGAAATAGAAAACTATATTAATTATTACCTGAAATCATCCATTCCTATATGGAGATAATTGTCACTTCTTAAAACTGCTCTATAGGAGGACATTTTGTTCATTTTCTTATAGAAATAGGTCTTTTTGGAAATATTATTAAATCACAGAGATACTAGTTAAAATTGAAGAGAGTTAAAAAGTAAAAGAAACCTGAACAGAAGCTCAAGTTTCACAGTCAGAACATTTTGTGAAAATTTAATGCTAAAAGAATAATGGACAATGCAATAAACATTAGACATCCTTAATTGTACTTCCATCGTAATGAAGGAATGATATCTTGTACTATTGAGAGAGATTCAGTTTTTCATTCTCCATACCTTGTGTTCTTAAGAGTTGCCAGTTAAATTGAGATCTTAGAAGCTAAACATTATTTTTAAGAAGCATGAGAGTTGTTTTTTGTTTTGCCAACAAAGGGCGCTCCGATCCACGTAGCAGATCAATTGCGCACTGTAAGCATAGAATAAGAAAGTCAAAGAAACGATTTAGAATTAAGTGATGTTTCATTAATAAAACTTTAATTAAAAACACAGCTTTTATCAATTTTTCAATTTTCGATTAATGCAAAACTAAAAGATATTTAGACAAGAGACAGAACTTTCAAAATTCAAAATATTAAATAATATTAAAATATCTAATATTTATTGGAACCAGGCGATTTGTAATTGGAACTAGGTTAAGTTCCAATAACGAATTTGACATGTCTGCAACAGGAACTGGAAGTTCTAATAAGCGTTATTTATTTTGTCTTAAAACCCAGAGAAATAATAATATAAATAGTTTTAAAATGTAGTATGTAAATGTTTTTAATTATAATAGTATGCACTTAAAAAAGAAAAAAGTAGAAGTGAGTTTATTATTGATAAACAAAATGGATTTGGTAGATAGAGGTTATGTATCTCAACGGTGTCTTTTCACTGAATCGCGTATTGCTTTGTTAAGGCACGCTGATTACTTTACTTTTACTTTAAATGTTTAATTTCAATTTATTATTACTTTAAATTCTTAAGCTTTACAAAATATTTTAGATGTAATTAAAACTTCTTCTTTTTTTTTAGAAAATATTTTCATTTCCATGAGAAAAATAGACAAATTTCCAAGATATTTATTGACATATTATTTAATTAAAAAATGAATTTTCCAATCTTTTGTAATTTTTTTAATTTACTCAATATCTTTATTTTTAATTTTAAAATAATTTATTAATTTTAAAGTGTCTTTAAATATTTTGAAGCATTTTGGAGTACTCTGAAGTATTTTAAATACTTTAAACTATTTTAAAGTATCTTTCAATATTTTGAAGTCTTTTAAAGTAATCAAAAGGATTTAAAAGTAATTTGAAGCATGTTTAAATATTCTTAAGTATTTTGAAGTATATTTAAATATTTATAAATATTTTTAAGTACTTCTTAATACTTTGAAGTATTACTTAAAATTATTTTGAAGTATTCGAAAATACTTAAAAATACTTTAAAGTAGTTATAAAGTATTTTTAAATATTTGAAGTATTTTGAAGTAGTCTGAAGTATTTTGAAGTAGTCTGAAGTATTATAATACTTTTAAAATATTTAAAAAACTAATATTTTAAAATCTTTGTATACTTTATTCAATACGTAAAATACCAATATTTTTAAATACTTTCATCTATTTTAAAATCCTTTGAAGTACTTTTATGCATTTGTAAATATTTTGAAGAATTTTTAAATATTTTGTAGAATTTTTGAATATTTTGAAGAGTTTTCAAATACTTTGAAGCATTTTAAATTATTTGAAAGTATTGGGAAGTATTTAGAAATAGTTTAAAGTAATTTTCAGTATTTTTAAATATTTTGGAGAATTTTAAAATATTTTGTAGCATTTTGAAGTTTTCACTGGAAAAAAAATATAGAATTTTCGTAAAACTTAATAAGCATCATAAGATTCCACGAGATTTCCAGGATTCCATGAGGAATAATGAAAATATGAGAATGATTCCATGTGGATTCCAGGTTTGCCATGCTTTCCAGAGTTGGAGAAACCCTGGCTGCTGATAAAATAAACAATTTTTTAAATAGCGCGCCTTAAAAAGGCAACTACGTGATTCAGTGAGAAGACATCATTGAGACACATAACCTCTATCTATCAAAATCCAATCGTGTCGATTTTCTAAATGTACCGCAAAACTTCTTAACTCAGTTTTGTAATTTACATTTTGTTTTTTAATAAGAAATTCATTTGCACTTTTCCTGTAGGTACTGTTATAATTAAAAACATTTGCATAATACATTTTTAAACTATTTAAATTCTTATTTCTCTCGTTTTTAAGATAAAATGCATAACGCTTATTGGAACTTCCTATTCCAGAAAATTCAATTTCGTTACTGGAACTTGTTCAATTCCAATTACAAATTGCAATCACAAATTGCCTAGATCGAATGAGTATTTTTTTACTGGACTACTCTTTGCAAAAATTCATTAATATCAATTGAGACTCTGATAAACTAAAATTATCGTTTCATATTCACATAGTTTTTGAGAACACAACAAAAGTTTAAAATTCATCAAAAAAAAAAAAAAAAAAAAAAAAAAAAAAAAAAAAAAAAAAAAAAGAATTCTTTAAATAAATTATACACTTAGTCACTTTTAGTGACATTTCAGTTCTTAGTACCCACTGACCTTTTTTCTTATTACTTAGTATTATTAACTAAAAGTGCTATTAAAAATCTTAGATTGTGAACATAGTTATTTAAAGAAAGCCAATTTCCACAACCTTCAATGAATAAGCATAGTATGTAAATTTAGTTATGAGAAAATACGAGAATCAAGCATTTTTATACTGAAAAGAATTGTAATGACCCTTTAGTTTTTAATTTATATTTATTTCTTACGATTATTATTATGATTGAGGAATGGGAAAATAGGAAAGTATTATTATCCATGAAATGGCTTAAAAAATTGTGTGTATAAAAAAATGATGAAATTTTAACAAGAATAGGTTTTATTTTTCAAAAATACAACGTGGATATTTTTGACATTGTAACAAAATAATATATACTAGTATAAAAGATAATAAAATGATGTATAAATGAGAGTATAAAAGTACTTGCTTCGGTGTGCAATAATAAGTATTAAATTTAAAAAATATATAAATTGTTTGATCTTATTTGTGTACCTTAAACAATATTGACGTACCAAGAAGCTTACATGGGTTCAAAATTTAGTTAATTCAATAAATTCGCATAATTAGTAAAAGAGACATAAGAAAGCATACTTGCACATCCTAAACAGTAAGCATATCTGCAGACTGTAATAAATTTTGCTATCAATGTCTCATTTTGACATAATTTCAAAACTGTTTCCTCTTTTCTTTAATTTTATTCAAAAATCAAATGCTCATCACTTATGATAGTTGATATAAAGGGATCAAATATTCAAGAAATAAGGTTAAGTATGCAACTGATTCAATCAGTTAACGAAACATTCACATATTACGTTACACTGTTAGCGCAGAGGGGTACCAAGGATGTGCGATGATCTGTGCAAAATTATTACCACGTAATAAATGTGACCTAAACGTGGTGTCTAAAAAGTTAAAATTTGTGTGACGTAATATGTGAATGATCCCTAAGGTCCCTATACAGTAATCTAAATTAAGTTTACTACTTCATAAACAATTTCAGGATAGCTAATTATATCATTAGGCATATTATTATTATTATTATTGTAAAGCTCAAAAAAGAATGGTGATAGTTCTTTCTTTAACGTAAAATTTAATGTACAATGATCAAACAATACATCATTTCTTCCAGCACAATAAATTCCCAAGCATTCTGTACCATTGCTAACATACGCTTGATTGAAATATATTTCATACATATTTTTCCAATCAATGATAATATCAAATGTACTGTATACATCTTTTATTATTTCAATAAAAAATACTCGAAAACCTGTGTCTGGCTTATTAAGAGTAATATTCCACGACCTTGTATTCCCCCCACCTGTATTGTACAACCTACCACCCTTAACAGGAACTGTATATTTCATGTCCTCCAAAAACTCTAAATCACTGATAGTAATATTTTTAAGTAATGAATCAATATCGTCTTTTATATTTTTGCATTTATATGGCATATTGAAACAGCCTACAGCTCCATTGTTTGGTTGCGTTAATACACGAATATTGTTATTTGCCATAGACAATATTTTATTTACATTATTAATAAAAATACCATCTAACTTCACTGGGTATGCGTCATTTAAAAAGGGGTATAATTTTTGTTGATAATATTCATTCTCCTTTAATTTATTAGAAAGTTCTATACGCCATTGTTCGACTTCCTGAGAAATGAAGGAAACAGGAGGAGTAAGACCCAGCAACTCAATAGGTTTATAATTACTAAAAGCAATGCCTAAAGGTGTTAATCCTTTGTTATTTTCAAATGAAAATTGAGTTGGAAAATAATCTACAGCATAATCCAACAAACCACTTGCAGTTTTTATGCAGTTATCCATTGCTGTAAGACTACACGTCAGGGCATAGTAATTACCATTTTTATCTTTACTAAATATTTTTGAAAGTTGACTAGGCTCACCTCCCATCTGAAAGGCTTGTATTGTGAGTGAACCAACAAAATTATATTTTGTGCCAACAATTTTTAAACTTTCTGCTGCACTTACAATATTCCCGTATTTAAACCCAGCTTTTTCAAAAAATTCGTTTTTCGCATTAGAACTGCCTAAATTGATATTAAGTCCCATAGATAATAAAGCTCCCTCTTGATAAGAATCAATGTAATGGTCACCACATGCCAGACCAAAATAAGGATTCTTACCATCATTATAGAAATCTCTACCCACTTCATTTAAGGCTTTCACACCGTACCCAGTTTGTACTGCTACATTACGCGTAGAGTAAAAAAAATAATTTAGTGATATTGCATAATCCTTGTCTTGAAGAGATCTCAAATATTGTGCTTTTGCGTCTGCGGAAAACATTCCAAAACCGCCGCTTATACTTACGGATAACCCTAAACTGTCTTCTAATTCAGAATAAGATATTGATGTGCCCAATTGTATGTACGATTTTTGTTCAGAAATAGAAGATATAGTTGCATTGAAACATCTTCGTGGAGTAATCTGTTGCATATCTGATGAATATCCTGCACCAAATATAATATTACCAGCAGTATATTGATCGACTTCCAGTACGAGTCTTTCATTTTCTGCAAACAGAAATACCCCTCATAAAAGTTAATTTTACTCTTTTATATAGAGGAGTTTCATACAAGGGGGAATAATAAGGAGGCAGAAGTGCAATGCTTTGGTCTGTTACAATTTTCGGACAACAGTAGAAGAGGACTAGAAGTCATGCGCATGTGTGTGGTCTTTCTCTATCGCTCTTAAAGGAAATATGAGAGAGATAATTGCTGTGACAGAAGCACTTCGTTAGTCAAAGCATAAGGTTTGTATATTAGTTACACGAAATAGAATAAGGAGATTCCACTGTCTGAAAAATACAGTTCCAGAGTAGGGCGAACTATATAATCAGTCTTCTGGTAGTGCGCTGTTGACAGCGAACTCTGGTGTGAAAATGTTGAACCATATTATGTCTTCTGCTTTGTGCTGTTTACACTATAAGGAGAACCAGCACGTTAAACAAAGAGAGTATGTGCTGTTTACATATTTGCAACACTTAAAATAATGAACAACGTTAAAAGCCTAAGCAGAATAGATTCTTAAAAGAAATCGCAAGCGTAAACGCAAACGGACAAATGAGTTAGAAAAACATAGACATATATCGCGTTGCTTCTCTAACACATTCTTCCGTTTGCGTTTACGATTGTGTTTCCTTTCAAGAATCTGTTGTGCTTTGGCCTTTACTTCAATTGTTTCATCTTTTCCAAAAACAATGCCAAGAAGTACTACATAATAAGTGTATGTTTCAAAAAAGTCAAAAGCAAACGAATGAAAACAAATAGTTTAGTTCTACTTTTTTGCACAGAAGTTGGGCTCAACAGCGCCCTATCGTAGAACAGGAAGTGTTTGCCCTATTGTGTGACAGATTTTCCTTCGATATACATGCCAGTGGAGTCTGCTTATTCTACTTCGTGATTAGTTCTCAGTTGTAAATATGCAACGAATAATTAAAATGAACATGATGAATTGATAACTGAGGTATTAAATTACTCATAATTATTATCATTATAATCTTGATGAAGACGTGCACAATTTTGTGAAAATCATAAAGCAGGATGGATAAGATTTTGAGGTTATGGTATTTTACATTCTAGCGAATTGTTAGATTATAACGTTTATAAATTCATACGCTATCAGCTGCAAACATTTGCACCCTATTTTTTTATCCCAATAGTTTGTGTCGCATCCAGGTATGCGGCAGGCCATTTTTCTCAATTAACCACTTCACTGGCGAAAGGCCAATAAAGGCGTCAAGCGCTGCCTGGACCAAACTGGCGAAAATGCGTTAAATAGCGTCAAAATTATTTCTCCATTATTAAATTCTGTAACTAATTTTTATACACCTAAACACAGTAATCTTATAGTTTAAGGTTTAGAGAACACGGCAATACTATTAAAAAATTAATTTTTTGTATTTTTCTTTGCTTTTTAGATCTTTGAAAATCAACAATTTTCAATACTTTTTGCCGATGGCGTCAAGCGGTTATTCAGATATTATACAAGTTTTTCGAATTCTGTTTTTTATAGGATCAAATTATTATTATTATTATTATTATTATTATTATTATTATTATTATTATTATTGATATTATTATTATTATTGTTATTAATTATAATATATT
>WNHD01001141.1:0-22919 GCA_011057455.1 Ganaspis sp. Gsp50
CACCAAAAAAGGATACATAAATTAACATTTTCTCAAAATTTGGAGAGTTTTGTAAGAAAATCGATTTTTTGTAGTATAATGGCACGAGAACTACCTTAATATTAATATTTTATTATTAATATTTTAATACTATTCATTAAATATTAATATTTCATTATTACTTTTCTTATTTTCAGTAATTTCTTTATTTTTCTTTCTATCGGATAAGCAATTTTATTTTTACATCATGATTAATCTTTTTTTATTCATATTACGTGGAAGTATATTTGTCAATAAAGTTATTTTAGATAGGTTGAATTTAAAAAAAAACATCGCACATATAGTAAACAGAAAAAAGCTATCAATATCGTCACATTTTAAGAATCATCTTTCGAAACCGTTAAGCACGATACGATGATAAATGCCTTTCGCCTTTCAAATAATATTTTATAGAATTACAATTTTTTATATTTCGCGAAAAAAAGCAAAATTTGGTGACTTATAATGCAACCTTTTATTTTCTGAATCTGAATATGATATATTTGACGATCATTATGGTAATCTGATTAATTTTCAATTTTTCGTAAAAGCTGATAAATATCAATAATGTGTCGAAAAATGAAACATAAATCCAGATAATACTATAGATAATAATTATTGGAAATAAATAATTGAATAGCAATAATTTTCACATAAGAAAAAAGTAAAATTCTGTGAGCATAGGTAATCACATTATTTATATTTAATTAATTGAATATCATGATCAGGGATCATCAAAATTATAATGTAGTTATTGTCTTCAACATGCCATGCAATTATTGGCGGTATGAATTTTCCATTAAGGTGTTTGATATAACCATCATGCATATTCTTGATTTCCTGCTATTACTGGATACATACATCGAATGTGTATTCATGAGTCATGTTTCTATTGGAATTAATGAAGAACTCTCATCTTCTCAAATTGTAAATTTGTATTATTCATTTATTAAAAAGTAACCAGGGGCGCTAATTGTTTTAATCGAAATAAAAACTGAATCTTTGTATTTTGCTGAAAGCTACCGCGTTATCACGAAAATAAATGAATAAATAATTGAAAATTATAGAAATTATTTTTCTACAATTTGTATTGTAAAAAATGTAGTTATTACAAAATTATTCAAAATTAACTATATTTTTCAAATTGTATTTTTTTCAATAAATAAATTAATTGTATTTTTTTAAATAAATAAATTAATTCTATTTTTTTAAATAAATAAATTAATTGTATTTTTTAAATAAATTAATTAATTAATTAATAACTAAATTTATAAATAAATAAGTATAATTAATACGTTTTTTTGCATTAACTGATAAAAAAAACTATTTTGGACCTTCAAAAAATAATCCACACTTTTTCAAGTTATTAAAATTGTCCATGAAATGGAATGAACAAATTTTAACTTGGATTCGTAAAGAGTAAGAATCCATTTCGGTGAAATGCACAGTTAACAATTATTACGCGATCAAAGAATGTAATTTAACAGAAATTGCAAAATTATCATTTGATCTATCATGCTTCATGAAGAGATATTAAAAATTTGATTGAAACCTGCTTTATTATCCTCTTATGTGATTAAATCGAACAAGAGAAGTAAATTAATAGATATAATCGACGCTTCTTAATCCAAATTCAATTAATTTACAGACCTTCGCAATAATTTGAAAAAATCGAAAATGCACGGAAAAAAATAATTAGCTGTGGCAGCGAAGAATTCACTACCACTACTAACTTTGTTAACAACTATAGGGACAGCTAACAAATTAGCTGTGACCATTTTATTAACTGTGAGCATAAATTTCGCTAGTTAACTCCAGTTAGCAATAGCAATTAATTCATTTTTTTCCGTGTGTCGAAAATAGTCCAAAATACTCGCTCCATTAAGAAAAAATTATTACATTTTATTGATTTTAGTAATTTTTAGGAACATTTGCAAAATGTGAAAAAAAACTCAAAAACATGAATGGATTGAAAAAAAGTATTAACAATTCAGAAATAAGAAAAATATTAAAAATATCAAAGAAATGTTACCGATCAAAGAATGTTACTGTCGCGTTGTAAATTGTTGGTAAATATTTATAATTTTGCAAAATCATGTAATTATATTATTATTCTTTTTTTCCATTACTGTATTTGCATGAATTTGCGAATATTTGCTAATCGAATAAAAGTGAATAACAGATTTCATGAATATGATAAAATCTGTAAATTTAAGGACTATTTTGAATGAAATTTCCTGGTGCCACTTTTAGAAAATCTGACTTCCTACCAGAAGTGGTCGACGACGTCGAAAATTTTCGCTCTCAGTTGCCTCCAAATTCCTGTGTCTCCCAGCGATAACACAGGAAATCCTGGCATAGACATAGAGCATTACGAGCATGGGAAGAAAAAAGGAACCCATCGCTGAGAATATTACGTAGGATGAGTCCATATTATATGAACATTTTGTGCTGTCCCGATTTGTGGCTTGTGGAAAACAACCTAATAAAGGTGGACTTGTAATGGCTCCAGCTACGAGCCACACAACAATTATCATCAGTGCTGCCAGTCTTTTACTTCTTCGTCGTCTACTGTAGATTAAAGGCTGCGTCACAGCTAAATACCTGAAATAACGCAGAAAACAATTAAATTCGAATTTCAAAGTCAAATTAAATTATAAATTTAATTGCTCATAAACCAAGAAAAATAAATAAGAATAAGCAGCTCTTTTATAATCGAAAATAATCAAATTTAAAATCAGAAATGATCAAATTTTTTCGATTCAAAACCAGTTAATTTATTATTTAAGAGATAACTTTTTTGAAATTTTATTCTGGAAAGTTATGTTTATGAATTGAAAAATAAATCTGGGATGAGACATCGCATTTTTGTCTATATTGCAAAATTATTGCTTGACGAAAGCTACTATTTTCTAGCTACGAAAAAATAGTTACACTGAAAAAAATTTGACCAACAGCTTCAACAACCATAGGATAGTTGAGTGAAAAGTAGTTAAAGTAACTGCTTTTGTAGTTATTCTGACGTTTTTGCTATAGTTAATTTAGGTACTTTTGAAGTAGTTCATACATAGTAGTTCATTTTACTTAAATACGTAGTTAAATTACAACTACGGAACTACTCAACTACTATATGTAGTAAAACCTACTACTTAAAGTAGTAGTTTCAATTACATTCCTAGTTCTTTTAACTATTTATGGTAGTCAATACAATCTTTTAAATTGAATTGAAGACCTATTGTACTACTCACAGTAGTTAAAAAGTAGTAAAACCTACTACTTCTTTTTTTCAGTGTATGTCTGTCTATACATGGAGAAAAAACGCGATTGAAATGAACCTAAAACTTAGGTAAAAATTACTTAAGTAGTTGAGTTATAGTACTTAAGTAAAAATTACCTAAGTAATTAAGTAGAATTTGCTTAATAATTTAGGTGATGTTTACCTAATATGTTAGGTAAATTATACTTAGCTATTCTTTTCAAATATATAAACGTTAGGTAAATATTACTTAAGTGACGTTAAGTAGATTTTACTTAACTAAATTAGGTGAATTTAACTTGCAATTTTTCTCCGTGTATAATATATAATATAATATATATATATAATATATAATCCATATAATAGCAACCTTATTTTTTTCAGTGCAGAATTTTAGTTAAATTAAAGTTAAGTTAACCAGAAGTTTTGTTAAATTAACCAGAAGTTTTGTTAAGTTAACCAGAATTTTTGTTAAGTTGACCAAAATTCTAGTTAATTTAACCATGTAGAAAATAGTAAGGGCATATTGAACATTCTTTTCTGGTTAAGTTAACCAGACATTTTTTTCAGTGATGCCTCAAGTTTGATATTCACCTAAGATTGCAAGCAAAATATATAATGAAAATGTTATGTAATGAACAATTCATTAAACACAAATTAAAAAAAATTTCTACTCGGATTTTAACATAGCATTGCATTGAAAAACGATAGTTTTTTCCCTATGATATCAACAATTGATATATCAACTAATAAAATAATAATAACAACTTGTAAATAAGTAATAAACTATTTATAGCAGTTTTTTTGAAAGTATCAACTTGATACCAAAAAGTATCAAATTGATCACAGAATCTTCATTAATTTGATACTTCCAAGTAAACTGTGAGTGAAAATAAAATTGTCCGATCTGGAAATTCACCAAGAGGGAGTTTATTTGAATAAGTTGCAAAAAAATGAATTGTGAGGAAAAAGTAAAGGCAAATATGAGGAAGCTAGTTTTTCGCAAGACTGAAGATAGTAATAAAAAAAAGTATAACACTTGAACGAGTCCGAGACTTGTCGGAGAAACGTGTCGAGGAAAAGTGCGCGTTAGTCTCGGCCTGAATCGCTAACTAATATCTTTTTCCATCTCCAGCTTCTGGACCTTCTCTCTCAATTTGCCCCTTTCTCCTCTCCGATTTTGAGAAATTAGTTTTGAAAAAAAGCCACGTGAAATGCTTTAAATGGGAGAAAATTCGTTAAGTAAATTTTCTAACAACATGTCTTTTCTCTGTACCGAGTCTCTCGACTTTTCACATTTCTTTTCTTGTTTATTTTCCTTGTAATAAGCGGTTTATTACAAGCGTTCACCGGATATTAATTATTGACGGCCAAGAGTCAAGATGCTACACTTTTTTCTCTTATGCGTCAGAGAGAAAATGCATCTCTCTCACTCAGGAGAAAGAAAATGCAACTTCATGAGAGAGAAGATGCATCTTCGTGAGAGAGAAAATACATCTTCGTGAGAGAGAAAATACATCTTTGTGAGAGAGAAAAAACATCTTCATGAGAGAGAAAAAACATCTTCATGAGAGAGAAAAGTGTAGCATCTTGACTGTGCGTATATTTTAGAAAAGAAAATTAAAAGCTAAAACAGCCCTTAATTGACCCTTCATTATTTTCCTTTTTCCACGTTTATTTATATCGCAATTTTTATTTGTTTCCACTCTTTTTAAATTCTTGCTTAATCATTATTTCCGAACATTTCAATTTTTGTGATTTATTTACTTATCCGTGAAACTTCCTTTTTATCGTGCATGCTATAAGAATAAAGTCTTTTCATTACTTTTTAAAATTAATTACATCTTTCAAGCGAATTGATTCAAATCGGTTTACACTGAAAATAATGAAAACTAATACAATCAACATTTTAGTAAAAATTTTAGTAAATTTTAGTAAAATTGGCTAACAAATTTTGCACAATCAATGAACTAATTTGTTGAATTAACCGAAAAAAACATTTATCTCGAAGTGCTCGATATTTTTAATTGATTAATTCAAAGTAACTTTGGTTACCGAAAAAACTAAAGTGAACTAAGTGCTGAGAGTAAATTTAACAAAATAAGTAGTAATCCAATCATTTACTTGCGGTTAATAGTGTTAATTATTTTCCACAGTGTGTTTTTACTTTTTACTTTTAGTTCTTTTTTTTATTACTTTTAGTTCTTTTTTTTTATTACTTTTAGTTCTTTTTTTATTACTTTTAGTTCTTTTTTTATTACTTTTAGTTCTCTTTTTTATTACTTTTAGTTCTCTTTTTTATTACTTTTAGTTCTCTTTTTTATTACTTTTAGTTTCAATAAAATTCAGTAGTTCCTTAAATAAAAAATTAAAAAAACAGAACTTATGTAGAAGCAATTGAAACTTATATTTATGGTATTATATTATACTTATTTAAAACGCATGTGTGGTATTATTATAAAAAAAAGAAAATAAACCAAGTAAATAAAAGCTTAATAAAATAAATGACAAATGAAGCTTAATAAATGATCAATCCCTCAAACTGAAATTCTCCTTTTCACAGAATGATAAATTCCAATTAAACAAAACGCCTCACTTTTCAAAATTACAAAACAAAAATGAACTTCGTGTTATACATACAAAAAAAGGAGTAAATTTCTCTTTCATGAAAACGTCTATTTTTATAATTGTTTTCGAAAGAGGAACCCTGTATGGAATATCGTACGCTCTTTACCATTAATTATGATAAAATTTCTTATGTTTATTTAATTTTTAGCCAAGTTGGTTTACGTGGGAGAGTGTAAGATATTTTCTTGTTAGTCACGATATATCGAAGCTAGTTGAGGTGCGCCAGGAACCGTGAAGGAGTTTCGTGCTCGCGACTTTCCAAGGACACGAAGAAGAAACCCCTGGGGAACGTTGGCGAGAACCGGAAAGATTCCCTCAATCCGCTACGAAGTTACGAACGGCTTCCAAGGTCCGTTCGTTTATTGGCCGTCTCGATGTGTGCAAAATTATTCGCGTGAATATGCACTTCAACGAGTGCATTCACTATAACCTATTCGTAAACGTACATCCGGCCAAACGGTCCGCACTCTTTATTCTTTAAAACCTTGCCTTATATTATTACTACAATGTAATCAACACCCGGTCACACGCTTTCAATTCTTCTCACTAATAACGCACACAACAAAAAAATACATTTCTCAAAAACTCTATATTGCTTTCAATACTGCGAGAAGCAATTTAAATATGTAATTTTTAATTATTTGTGTCCTTTAATCATTTGCCTTTTGTTTTATTTTCTTTAATCATGTCTTCTTTAATCATTTGCCTTCTTTAATCATTTGCCTTCTTTTTGCATTCTTTAATCACTTGCTTTACATTTTGAATTAATTTGAAATCAGTTATTATCTTCGTTATTATCTATATTTATTTTTCATTACTTCAGTGAACAACAATTTTGGTGCCAAAAATCCGAATTCTGATTAAATATGCTCTTACCACTTTTTCGGGTTAGCTTTACTATTTACTTTGTTAATGTAACTACAAAACTAGTTAATTTGAATAACTAATTGGTAAATATAACCACAAAAAACTAGTAATCCTTTTACCCAACTATTTACACGATTAACAGTACGAGTTATTTTTTTCGGCGTGGCCACAGTAAATCAAATACGGATAGTTATTTTTACCAAACCAAAGGGGTAAACATAAAATTATTATATGTCCTTTTAACCCCTTTTTGGAGGTTAAAATAAGTTTTCATGATTTAATGTGCGGCTAACTTGATCAGAACTTTTAGACCCTTTATCCAAACTTCCGGTAAAACTTTTAGCACCTTTAACCAAAATTACGATTAACTTAACCAAAATTGTGGTTCATTTAACCAAAATTAGGATTAACTTAACCGAAATTGTGGTTCATTTAACCAAAATTAGGATTAACTTAACCAAAATTATGGTTCATTTAACCAAAATTATGCTTCATTTAACCAAAATTATGTTTCATTTAACCAGGCAAAAGTAGTAAAAGTACGCAAATTTTTACGCGTTCAATTGAAGAGCAACACTGCAAAAAGAGGTGTCTTATTTTAAGACGTTTAGACATTTTAAGACGTTTAGGGTGCATTCCTAATTGGGGAAAATAACGTAAGAAGCTTCCTCATTGGTCAAAATTTTAAGACAGCAATAAACGTCTTACACAGTAAAAACAAAGTCTTAAACCCTTTACATCTAAAAACTAAAATGACTGAAAGTCAGCAAATTTTGTCTTAAAACAAGATTAAATCAGTTTTAGGTCTTAAAATCCAACTCTTGATGCTGAAATTTAGTTGAAATTGAATCTGACATAAACGGGTTCAGTCTAAAATGGTCTGAAAGTAAGACTTCTTTTTTCCAGTTTAAAAATGACCACCTAAACGTCTTAAATTAAGACACCTGCTTTTGCAGTGAAAACTTTAATTTTTATTGCAAGTATAGGTAAATTTTGTAATTACTTTTATCGAGTTTTTCGCTTTATCTATATTTTCAACCAATTTGTGAATGTAATTACTTATTTAATAAATAATACAAGGGAAAGTTTAAAAATACGAATTTTAATGCGCGACAATATTAAACTTTATGAAAAATAGAATCTTTTATATGTCAAGAAATAATTTTCACATCTCTCTGGGAAAGTGATGAGCTCGAAAGATTTATCTATATGATTTTTGACACCTTGTTGGAGATATTTAGAGAATGCAGACTCTGGTGTGTGTATTTATGTCTTTAATTTTGAAATCTTGATATTTACGAGGAATTCTTTAAAAAACGCAATTTGAGTTATTTCCCTCGAAATGCTAACAATTTGGAATTAAAAATGTATTCAACAATATTGAAAGCATTTCTTATTTTTCTTTCGCATTGTTTCATTTTATTTTTGTACTCACCAGACTCGGAAAGAATTTTTGCTCAATTAGACTCACCTGGAACAAACAATAAAACAATTTCGTTAGTGCGAATCTTTTTTAAAGTTCACAGGTTATAGATAACATTACATCTGAACGCAAAAACCAAATTTCTATAACAGCGAAATGTTTCAGTGTTGAACAATAGTAATAAAAAATATAAAATAAACCCTTTACACCAATAGTGAAAAGATGTGCTGTTTCAGTGAAACTTTTACTCCAATAGTGATAACTTGTGCTGTTTCAGTGAAACTTTTACTCCAATGAAAAGCTTTCTTTAGTAAAACTTTTCGCTGTCTCGAATAAGTTCCTTTTTGCGTGTAAGATTAATTAAATTTAAGAATTCACCATTACTGGGTCACAAGAAACAAACAAATTGTCCATAATATTCTGAATTATTAAATATCAGCAAATATTTCGAATTAATGTCGCAAAAGATTGCAGTTGATTAACTTTTTGTGGATTGTTTAAATGTGTTTAAAAATTTGACATTATTGAGGGTATTATTCCTTTCATTTGTTCTGTCCGTACTTTCGTTTTCACGTTTTTATTGTTACGTCATTCTGCACACGGTGTTTCCTTGTTGTCCGAGTAACACACTCTCACCGTGCGAGTAAACTCGGAAGTCAGAAGTGGATACCAAAGCGATTGTTCTCTCCATTTTATACCCACTTATTTTATCCATAACACATCCTCTCAAAATACAGTCCGAAAAAAATATGACAGAAAAAAGCTCTTTGAACTTCCAATCTTACATTTTTACTTTTTACTTTTTACATTTTACATTTTACATTTTACATTTTACACTTTATACACTTTTACACTTTAATTTTGCATTTTTCACATTTTTCAAAAAACGAAATTTATAGTTAAAACACGAAAATTCTTTTGCTTCCTCAAGAGGAAGCTTTGTTTAAAAAATCCTAGAAGTCCGTGGATCAATACTGAAATTTTGAGATTAAGGATGAATGTGAAAAAGTGATGAATAAAAATGATTGAAGAGAACATATAGGAGGAGGAAAAACTTGGATACGATTTTAGAATATTTGCGCAAGACACGAGATACTGAAAGTACGTAATGAGGTATGGTGTTTCTTGATTCTAAGGTCGAAGGCCCGCAAAATAAATCCACGTGTAAGCATTCCTAGTTTCATACGTAAGACTAAATTGCATTGGCTGCAACTGGAGAACGGAGGATGTATCACTTTCGAAACGTGTCACACTTGCCGCAAAAAGCACCGACCAGTCATGTATATGTATATAATAAAAAACGCACATCACTGCAACTCTCTTGCAGTTGATGTGTCGCATTTGTATATCCTCAAACTTGATTTACAGACCATACATATAAACATCACTGTCCTGGAAAAATGGAAATTGCTTTCCTCTCAATTGCTAAACCAAGGCGCCACATGAAAATCGCCTTTTTCAAAACTATCAATTTTAATTTATTTAAATTAATTGATTGATAACGATTCACATGCATTATTTATATAAACAGGACTCGATACATTTTGTATTGTACAAAATAGAGTGCAAAATGTAGAGTGCAAAATATATTTTATAATAGCGGAAAAGTGTTTTTTAATAAGCAAAAAGTATGTATTTTTTAATAAATATGTATGTTATGTGTATGCTTAATATATGTAATATGTATGATAAATAAATATGTATGTTTTGATATATCACACAATGTATGTTTTGATAGCAGAAAATGTATTTTTTGATAACAGAAAGTAGATTTTACCGTATTTATCGAATTTATCGATTGTTGTTGGTTCATTAGGTTACAGGGTTTCTATTTATCTACTAGCATGTGGTATTAATATCTTTTGGGAACTTTTAAAAGAGAGTAATTATAAAAAGGGGGATGAAATATGAACCATGTTACTGAATTTTCATAATTGAAGGCTTAATTGCATTCATAATTTAGGTCATTGCGTAACGAAGATGCGTTTTTGATCGACATTAGCTCGATGGTGAAATCGAGAGCCCAATTTAATAGCGTGCCAAGTGGCACTTGCATTTTATGGACTTGCAGCATTTTTCATGGAAATTAATAAATGCCTTGTCTTCCATTTGTCAGGCCCACAACAATTTATCACAAAAAACAGGAATTTTTACAAAAACTGACTCCAGTGTTCACTCCAATGCAATTTTTTTCCAGTATAACTGATAATCAACTACATGTAAACTAAGACTAATACTGGTTTCAGTTTATATGTTCATTTATGTGCTTGTATGTTCAAAGTAAAACTGATTGTATATAGTTTTAATGTTCTTCTATATAATAAGAGGTTCCTCTACAACAGTTGTGAAAGATCTTTTTCTACAAAAACCAACCGAAAAGCTAGTAAAGAAAATTCTAGTAAATATCCATGTGCTTGTTTACAAACGAACTACTACAACGGAAGGAAAAAACATACTCATTATTATCCATATGTGCTGTATACCACAGAAGCGATGTATAGCAACCAAAATTTTGCCATACTGCCTTATAATTTTTGCCAGACTGACAGTAGTTTTTACCAAACTGACAATAGTTTCTGCCAGAATGACAGTAGTTTTTGCCAGACTGACAATAGTTTCTGCCAGATTGACAATAGTTTTTGCCAGACTGACAATAGTTTCTGCCAAACTGACAGTACTTTTTACCATCCTAACTGTAATTTTTGCCATCCTGACAACAATCGTTACTTCTTTTAAACGTTTCACGCATCGCAAAATTTACACATCGCTGTTTTAAAATTTCTACCATACACCCCATTAAAAATTATAACAATCCATGAGACAAAAATGCCTCCCATATAGAAATATTACTGCATCAACAATTTCCAGTAGTCAGTACATGCAACCAATTCCCATTCTAACAATAATTACACATCTCTCTTCTTTTTATTGCACTCAATGTTGGAATAATTGTGCAGGAGTTTGCAACACAAGTTACAAGAGTTTTGCATCGTTTTACAATGTCATTGGAATAAACGATTCTTTTCTCAATATTTCTTAAGAAGTGAGCTGATGCTGAGAGAGGCTGCAAGATTTTGAAAAAGACAGTCGGAGACGTATCCGCCGATAATACGCAACTGGATAGATTATCTGAGTTTTGCCGAGGTGTTTGTATGAGTGGACGCAAAGTCCCGTGTCCATGTGAGGTGTATGTACGGGCGGTCGGTTGCATGTGCATCGGACTACTCGCCACTTGGAAAGGGGAAGTTGAAGTCGTTTGTTGATGTGGTAGTAGTTGGGAGCAAGGAGGAGGTGCAAAGGGTGGTGGAGGAGGAGGAGGATGAGGAGTGGATCAAGGGGACGAGGTGTGGAGGACGTACGGACGGACGGGAGGTGCAGCGAACTCTCCCAAGGCCTAACCCCACCGCAACTCTTGCCGACTCTTCACCTCCTACCCCTGATACCCCTTTTAGCCAAGCAACTATGCTCTATGACTGCAACTGTGACTCGCGCTAACCGAGTAGCTCCAACAACTATGCAACCGATTCGAGCCGACACCTCTCACCCCTCCCCCCAATCCTCAAACACCCCTTTACCACCATCACTATCACTTGGTCCTTTTTTTAATCCCTCTCACTCTCCTTCGCTTCCTCACTCCTTCTACTTGTTTACTCACTTATTTTAGCAATTCACGCCGATTATTTCCATTTCATTTCCTTAAACCATCCTCAACATTTTATCCAGGGAAAATTCCTATAATCAATATCAAAACTAGATATAGGTATCATTCATTCTATGTTTAATTAATTACTTTAAAATTTTAAATGGTGTCAAATTGATTAAGATTTTTTGATCAATTTCGTACCCTGGATAGCAAGTTAATGCTTTTGGTATCAAGTTGATACAAACAGCTAAATATATACAATTAGCTAAAACAGCTAACTTTTTTCTCCGTGTAGTTCTTGACATCAAATTAATAATTTTTGGTATCAAATTGACATTTATGGACATCTAATTGATATACTTTTTGGTATATCAAATTGATACTTTTTGGTATATCAAATTGATACTTTTTGGTATATCAAATTGATACTTTTTGGCATATCAAATTGATACTTTTTGTATATCAAATTGATACTTTTTGGCATATCAAATTGATACTTTATGTATATCAAATTGATACTTTATGTATATCAAATTGATACTTTTTGTATATCAAATTGATACTTTTTGTATATCAAATTGATACTTTATCGATTTGTATCAAGTATTAGAGATATCAAGTTGATACTTCTTGACATTAAATTTATACTATTTGGTGTCAATACATTGACACAAATACATTTTGCTTGATACATTTTGCTGTCCAGTTGATATACTTTTTGGTATCAAGTTGATATACTTTTTGGTATCAAGTTGATTTACTTTTTGGTATCAAGTTGATTTACTTTTTGGTATCAAGTTGATATACTTTTTGGTATCAAGTTGATATACATTTTGGGAATCAAGTTGATGTACTTTTTGGCATCAAGTTAATACTTTTAAATAAATAATAACTTAATGTTAAAGTCGCAGATTTTAATATTCATTGCATAGGAATCATTCCCAGACTGTTGAGGAATGACTAGATGGAATGTTACCGTAATTTAAAAGACAACATTTTTTCAAATGATTTAAATACTCTCGGAAGAGCAACAATTTGAAAGGAACTTCCTCGTAAAACCATATAAATTTTTAAGGTGTACGAATTTATGAAAAGAAACACGAATTCACAGAAAAAACAAAATGTTATTTTTCAATTCATCTGTTAAATTCCAAGCTGGTAAATTCCTAGGTAAAGATAACAACACCGATGGTTGATTCTACCAGTTTCTTTAGTTAATTTTACCAAACGTACATAGCAATTACTAGTTTTTATTACTCAGTATTGTAAAAAATCGTGTCAATGCACGCGCGAAATAACGAAAATACCATCTCGGCGAGATGCGAATATTTAAAAAGAATAATTTACAGACAAGAGTTTCGAAAGATAATCTTGTTTTTTGCGCAAGTATCTTCTTTTTCCAGGTTGGCTCTGCTGATGGCGTTGATAGAGATGTCAAGGTTGAAATATTGCAATTGAAAGTAGTTTTTCTTTCGCGGTTGATGGGGTTTCGTCACTTGTGGTTTGAAAATCGGTGGAATTAGGTGAATGGTGGGGAAATGAAAGGGAAGTCTCGATGCGAAATTATCGGTTGCGAAAATTTTCGCCGAGGGATTAAACGCGTCGAGAAGATTTCAAGTTGAAGTTTTCTGCGGATATGTATTTTAAATCTCATTTATTCTCGGGAACTTTTGTAAATCTTGAATTCTGCGCAGACATTTCTCTGACATTTCGTTTTTCGTTTTCTGCAAACTCGCCAAATGATTGTAAAACTGCGCCCAGATGATTATAAATCTCGCTTGTTTGGAAATAATTCGTGAAAGGTAGAAGAAAATGTGCTTAATTTGAAGACAAATTTTTATGCAGAGATAGTTTAGAATGGACCATAACTTTGATGACAATTTCCGTAACAACCGAGAATAAAAATTGTTAATAACAATAATAAACTCTGTTTATAGCTCAGATTCTTAGTGTGCAATTGCCGTGGAATGTAGTTCAAGTGTGTTGGTATTTACCTGTTCCGTGGTCAATTCACCAGAAAACAAATTATCTTTTAGCTAATGAAACACTTTCAATTCCATCTTTCTATATTAACACGAATTTTGCAACTCAAAATGAAAAAAACTTTCTCTGTGCAAAAACAATCATTAAAGTATCGTCCAAGATTTTGGAAAAATTGTATTAATAACTTTTTAGTGAACATTTATTTTGTTCTTAATTCTCTAAATCTGAACCAGGAGAACCACCTAACTAATTTTTACACAGCTAAAACTGAACTTTCAAGTACAGTTAAATTCACTGACGAAAAGAATGGAATTCTATTGACAAAGAGTGAAAATCTACTGACAAAGAGTGAAAATGTACTGACAAAGAGTGAAAATCTACTGACAAAGAGTGAAAATCTACTGACAAAGAGTAGAAATCTATTGACAAAGAGTAGAAATCTACTGACAAGTGAAAATGTACTGACAAAAATAAAATTCTATTGAGAAAGAATGAATTTAGAACCTCGATGTGTATTGAAAATAATATCAATTGATAACCTTTTACAACGCGTTTCTTTTAAGTGTTTAAAAAGTGACATTTTAAAATAGCTTTTCCAAAAGTATGAAGCATTTAAAATTGCGAAATATCTTGCTTATTTTCCTGTTGCTTAACGTTGAGGAAAATACAGAGTGAGGGAAATTTCCAGCCAATAGTAAAGACACTCTCCTTTTCTGTGAGTATTTCTCTTTCTTTGTCTCTCTTTCTTTCCATCTGTAAGACGCTGGCATAAAACAGCGTCTGGTGGATTGGCTGATTTACTAGTACAGTATATAACCGATACTTGTCAGCGAATCAGAAGAGACCAAAGCTGTGCACATCCTGGTAACCGTGGTCGACCTATTTTTAAAGTTGCTCAGACAAAAAAGAGTTGGAACAGCAAAGAAGAGAGACGAAGGAAGAATGCAGCCACAAGAAAATAGAGAGCGAAAAAGAGAGAAAGAGAGATAACGAGAGGGAGTGAAAAAGATAGAAAGAGAACTAAAGACAGAGAGAGAGAGTGGAAAATATAGAAAGAGTGAAAAAGACAGAGAGAGTGAAAAAGATAGAAAGAGTGTAAAAGACAGAGAGAGTGAAAAAGATAGAAAGAGTGAAAAAGACTGAAAGAGAGAAAAAGATAGAAAGAGAGAGAGAGAGAGAGAAACAGGACAGGGATTAACAGAGAAAGAATAAAAGAGTGAGAAAGACTATTCGAGTCTTCTTTGCTTCCACGTCCACTGGGATGTGAGGGACATTCGACCAGATCGTCCAACTCGCAGGTTTTCCATTACAGGCAAGTCTATTTGCGGCATTGAATTAAATTCTGATAAAAAAAACTCACTTTTTCTGTAACCCCAAGTGTTGTTTCTTGAGAATTTCAGTTCCAAGTGGAATTTTGATTTATTTGTCAAAAATAAATCTTTCTACTGAAAGAAATTGAAGGTACGGGTGATCCGAAGGTATTTTAATGAACCATTTTAATTGATGTTCCAATTATCTTATTCGAATGGATTGAATTTGAAGCAGAAAATATTTACGGAAAGGCATTCAATTTCCTTTGAACACAAGATCGTTTTCAATATTTTAATTAATGGTAAAATGATAGTGACAATCATTCTAATATTTTGTTACAAGAATAATCAGTGTCTTTATATTTTTAACAAACACATCTGCATACTTGCCCAGCGTAAGATTTTATAACCAACGATTCAACTTTCACCCGCTCCACGATTTTAAACTTGATTATCTTTGATTCGTGTTTAAAAAAATGTTCAATTTAAATAATTAATTTTAAAAAATATTTCCACGTATACGTGGAAAAAAACGTATCTACAGAAAAAAGAAAATGTTCTTAAATGCATCATCTGTTCACAGTTTATGCTTAAAAGTATCAAATTGACACATGGAAAAAAATGTGACCGAGAGCTTCAACTACCATTTGATAGTTGAGTGAAAAGTAGTTAAAGTAACTACTTTTATAGTTATTCTGACGTTTTTTCTGTAGTTAATTTAACTACTTTTTAAGTAGTTAATACATAGTTCATTTTACTTAAAATATTAGTAAAATCAAAACTGCAGAACTACTGAACTACAATATGTAGTAAAAATCTACTACTTAAAGTAGTAGTTTCAATTACATTCCTAGTTCTTTTAACTACTTTATGGGAGTCAATACAATCTTTTAAATTGAGTAGTAGTAAAAACTAAAAAAAGTAGTAAAAAAAAGTTTAAAAAAAAATAGGAAAACCTACTACTTTTTTCAGTGTATCAAAAATATCAAATTGATGAAGATTTTGTGATTCTATTTGATACTTTTTGGTATCAATTGGTACTTTTTGGTATCAATTGGTACTTTTTGGTATCAATTGGTACTTTTTGGTATCAATTGATACTTTTCGGTATCAATTTGATACTGTTTGGTATCAATTTGATACTGTTTGGTATCAATTTGATACTTTTTGGCTCAAGGATAGGTTCACACATAGAGACAGTTATTGCACGTAACTCCTGAATTTCCAAAGTTAATTTCACTGTTTCAATATTTGTAGTATGAACTTTCATTTTTCTGAGTGTTTAATTTAAAAAATTAATCCATCATCCGTTTGCTAAATTCGACATTATTTTTAAAGAATAATCAAAGTTTCTTTTAAAATGTTAATCGCGGAGATGATAATTACGAAAAGAGTATCACATACGCATGAATGAGAGTGCGTGCACCCGATTACAATTGATCCGGAACGCACTTGGCGGATAATAAATAAGTTCGAGTATGTATCATGTGTATCTTGATGTCATTGACGGTCATTCGCGATGTTAAAAAGAAGACCCCTATTTAAGACGAATTATTACGAACCGCGCAAATGATCTTGTGTTGCGTTATGAATTGCGAGGCTCGATACTGAAACCAATTAAACGTTAGGTCGAGTGCTATTGCATTATTACGCGTTCGTTGTCTTATACTTGTTTCGATTATATATCGGCAAACTCGTAACGGTCATTGCGTACCGTGAGAAATTAATACATTTATAAGAATTCCAATCCTACATATGAATACAATGCACTATTTTTAGATGTACCTCAAATATCATTAATACTTGTTTTTAATGTTCCTGGAAGTCTTTATTAATTACTTGAAAAACTGCAGTATTCTAAGCATCGAATATTTATGCGTGGATTAGTATATATCAAAAAGAAAATCGTATTTTAAGATGCATCTGAAATTAATGCTATCTTGAAAATAAGATTAGTCTGTCTATTACTATGCTTTCCATAATTTAACTGAAAATAAGATATGATCTGAAAATCAACGTCTGTCTCAAAAATGTTGCAACTTAAATTAAGATTTATTTCCTGTCTCAAAATAAGATTTACTTTTTACAATGTACATCTTTACTTTCAAAGGAAAAACAAAAGGTTTTCCAACGTAGGAAGAGCAAAATACTTTTCAACGTAGGAAAAACAAAATGTTTTTCAACGTAGGAGAAACAAAATGTTTTTCAACGTAGGAGAAACAAAATGTTTTTCAACATAGGAAAAACAAAATGTTCTTCAGCGCAGGAAAACCAAAATATTTTTAGAAAAACAAAATGTTATTCATCATCTATTAAATTACAAGAAAATTCTTACAATACAATTACATTGAAATTAATGGTCCGCATGCAATAACTGCCTATACGCGTAAACTTGAAGCAGGTTGCGTAAAAAAGTTGTGTGTGAGCTCTGAGGCGGTTATTGCACACAATTTTACAAGCAAATGCCTGTAGAAATTCAAGTTCCTCTTGTAATTTAAGTTTGTTTTTCCTGCGAAAAAATGCTATACAATTTCAATTGAACACTTTTCACCGCGTTGAAATTTTCCAGTAAAAGTAAGCGTGAAGTTTTCGTAAAAAGATTAAAGTAAAATTTATTGCTTAATTTGTTTAAGTGTGGATTTTTCTGTTGTGACTTGCGTGCACAGGTGGAAATCGATGATGCGTCGAGATGGTGTAAATCGAAAGTGAGATAGCGCATAGATATCTGACTAGTTAAGGAGATAGTGCCAAGTAAGCAGAGCCATACGGGATTCCTTGTGTGTAAGTACGTGGGTAAGAAAATGAACACAAACATGGACATGCACCTTAACTAGTTGTTCACACAGCTGCGTCTACGTCTATCTCACTTGTTGCCATAAGCGTTAATGCACGTGTATATACGCGAGCCTCTTTTACACACATTCATGATAGCCCTGGCCTAGATAAAGCGACTACTTCACTTCGCGTCGCTGCATCGTCGTAAAATGCCGCGCTACGCGGGAAATCTCGTCTTCCTCGATATTTTCCTCTCCTCTCACTCTCTCTCTCTCCCTCACTGTCTATTTTCGCAATTTATCTCTCGACTTGCACTAAATGATTTTTTTCATCCTACTCAACATCGACAAAAATGGAAATTTTATGATGTTCACTATGATCTGGATAACACTCGGTCTCTCATTTTTTATGCCAGGAAAAAAAGGATGAGAAAAATGTCAAGTAATTTACAGGTTTGCTGAGTCGGAAAATAAGTCGAGGACTTGTATGTAAATCCATGTGTTGTGAAAAGGATACATTTTTTATGGGGCTAATTAAACATCGTTGTTTACTAAAATGTTTAATCATCTTTTCAGAAGGAATCGTATCATTGTTATGAAATTTAGGTTTAATTGTAAATTGAAACATAAATTGAATTGGTAACATAAATAATAACTTTTTACTAACTTTTTTATTAACTTTTTTACTAACTTTTTTACTAACTTTTTACTAACTCTTTACTAACTTTTTTACTAACTTTTTTACTAACTCTTTACTAACTTTTTACTAACTTTTTAATAACTTTTTACTAACTTTTTACTAAATTTTTACTATCTTTATACTAACTTTTTACTAACTTTTAACTAACTTTTAACTAACTTTTTAATATAATAATATAATAACATAAATACTATTATAATAATATAATACTATTAGTAATTACCATCTATCACTATTTTACCAGTTACTATATCCTTATGTTACAAAAAGAGATACTATCAAAAAGGTGTGCAGAAAAAGAATCACAATAAATCATGAAGCGAATTATTTCAAAAGTGGGACAAAAAATAACCTTATTATGAAATTGTAACACCTTTTTCGGTAATCAAAATAATCCTGCATGATATTTTATGATGTGTATAAATTCCACATCACGAGAAAATTCTTTTCAGATTGAACGGAATTTTCTCAAAGAGGAAAAATCCTCTCAAAATGAATTAAATCTTCTCGAATTTTTCATTTCCAGTTCCAGATTCCAGTTTTGAGAAGAAAAATAACGAAAAATTCCAAAATGATACCAAAAACGAAAAAATTCAGATTACAATGTTAATTGTTGAATTACAAATCCTTTGTCAAATTTATACAAGTTTAGTAACAAAGAAAATCATACGAAACAAAAGTATTGAACGAAGATTAATTTGTAAAGAAGCTTTTGGGAGAAAAATTGAAGGGTACTTTGAAATGTAAAATAACGATAAATTGGCGGCAGATTAGATGCGGAAGTGGATCGAGGAGCAAGTTTTCCGAGTGTTTTAAAATGGAATCTCGACATAAGGTCACGTGAATCTTTGTATAGTAAGAGCGGACAGTGAAACTATGCAACTTTTTTATCTCCTTTCCTGCAACTCGTCTCGGTGGAAACACCCGATTTACCTTTCCCTCATTGCGAATTTATGTACTGTTCAGAAATTCTACTCTCTTTCCTAGAGAATCCAATATAGAACTGAAAGTTCGAGACTACGCATCACGCGAAACCGATTCCTCGCATCTTTCAAACAATGAAAGTTTAGAAAGATTGAAAAATGTAGTTTAATTGAATACTAAACTTGTGATTAAGTTAACTGTAACTTTAGTCGACAGTAACTTTATTTCCGAAATAAGAATCAATTTGATACTTTTGGCATCAAGTTGATATACTCATTGGTATTAAGATGATACTTTTTCAAAAAACTATGAACTTAAAATATGTTTAAGTAACATTATTGGAGTTTAAAAAAAGTGTACCTTTACAATAAACAATTCTGCAGTTGATTTACAGAGTTAATTTACGTAAATATATTCAACTTTATAGAAATTGGGATCCAAACTTAGAAGATTAAAGCGAATGTGTAACAAAGTCTAGAAAAAAGAATAGGTGTGATTAATTACAGGAGGCGTTGAAATGTGAAGACATACATGCGATTATTAACTGAAAGCGGAAAATTGTTTACAACTTTCTTGTAAACGTTTTGAGTCATTATGAAGCAACGGAAGCCCTGATATCGAAAAGCCACCGATTTCTAATCTATATTTTACCTCTTCTTTTATTATTCAACAGTTCCCTATGCGACCTACTTTTAATCTACAGGAAGTAAGCGCAAGATTTCCCTCTCGATAATCGCACTTTGATGATAGAGATTTCAAATGTGAGAACGCTATGATTGATTTTGGATTTTTTCTTATGCAGAGTAAACATCTCATTAAGTTTATTAGTCTTACTAGCAAAAACAAATTAACATTCATAATCACCACGTATGCATAAAAAGTGACTCCTTTAGATATGTTTTTTCGATCTGTAGATTTTAAAACCACATATGTGTTTTCAAACTACCAGACGGAGAAAGGTCGCAAGTTTATATCTAATGTAGCTATAATTGTAAGTGAAATTAAATTTTCTTGAGTAATATTTTCCTGAGTTTTGAAGTGAAATGTACCTACAATGTTGGGCAATATATGGCTTTTTAATAAAAGACTTCTCAAAAAAAAAAATAAATAAATAAAAATCTTGTCAACTAGTTTAATGCATTATTAATCATTATTAATCATTATTATTATTAATACTTTTTGGTCAATAATAACTAATAGTTAGTAGAAAACTACAAATTAATTTAGTAAAGTTAGGAAAACATTTAGTCACGCTACAAACCCATTTAATAATGTTACAAAATCATTTAGTAATGCTACAAAATCATTTAGTAATTATACAAAATCATTTAGTAATGCTACAAAATCATTTAGTAATGATACAAAATGATTAAGTAATGCTAAAAAATGATTTAGTAAAATTACAAAATTATTTAGTAATGCTACAAAATCATTTAGTAAAGCTACAAAATCATTTAGTATATCGCTACTAATTACATAGAAAAAAGAAAGTCTTAAACCGTTTACACAATCAGTTAATTTTGAGGCTTAAAACAAGACTAAGTCAGTTTTTGGTCTTAAAATCAGTCCAAATTGACACTTATGTAAGCGGTTCCAGCCAAAAATGGACTGAAAACAGTACTTTTTTTCATTATACATTAGTAATCTCTACAAACTGAATGTGTAGTTCAAAAAAGGATGCTGTCAAATTAGTCTAAAGTTACTAATTCAGATTTAGAGAACACAGCTAATTTACTGCAAAAACTGTTGTCTTGAACTAAGACATCAAGTGTCTTACCTTAAGATATTTAGCGTGTTAAGACGCCAAAAAGTGTCTTATTTTGCTGTTTTAAAACACTAAATGTCTTGAGGTAAGACACTTGATATCTTAAGGTAAGACACTTATTATCTTAAGGTAAGACACTTGATGTCTTAAGATAAGACACTTGATGTTTTAAGATAAGACACTTGATGTCTTAAGATAAGACACTTAATGTCTTAAGATAAGACACTTGATATCTTAAGATAAGACACTTTATGTCTTAGTTCAAGACATCAGTTTTAGCAGTGTTGAAACCAACTGGATTGAAGTTGAAGAAAGAAGTAAAAAGTAAAGAAAAAAGACAGCTTCGTTTTGCAAATGGGCATTAAATTGGCTGGAAAGGATCAACAAAACAGGGCCTGGATATAAAAATATCGTTTGAATTTCCGGACGACTTTCATAATCTCCCTCTCTCTTTTGATACTGGAGCTCTAATGATCTATAAATCACTCCGCGCCTTCTATCTAAGCGGACTCGGAAGCACGTCAGCGATTGTGCAATATTGCTGGATCGGCTTTTGCTATGAGAGTCGCGGTGGCGGCAATCTAGTATTGCAACGAGGATAAATGTATTTTGGTTAGAGGCGCTTCCGAATCGCGATCAATTGCAAACAGTAGTGAGCAGGAGCAACTCTCTTTGAGCTTTGTCGAGTCATGTGCATACACATATATATACATATCAATATCGCGATTCCTCCCTTTTTCTTTTGAAGGCGTAATCGCGGGTCGCCAATCTCGCGGGTAACGCTGCATAGCTAGCGCTCATGTTGCGCGTGCGCGTTGCAACCGATGCACGTGGTAGGTGCAAGTGTGTCAAGGCGCGACCTGAATTTTCCTACTCTTGGTGCCGTTCCTCCTTCACCCCTTACTCCACAACAATTTGCCCCCACCTCCAAGCTTACAGTTGTTGCATTTACCTGTTCCTCCGTGTATGCACCAACACGCACGTGAATCATTCTGCACATGCATTATCTCACGCGAGTCTACAAACAACATCCCAAAGACAACGCTCGCTCAGTAAAAATAGCCTATCAACAGCAAAAGTGTAATTTGCTCTTTTGCATACTTCCTTTTCCGCTAAATTCAACTTTGCGCGTCCTCACTATTCCATATCAACACATATTTCAACACGAATTTAAGTTCAAGATATTGAATTTTTAATACTGATCGGATAATATTTTTTTTATTAATTTTTTTTATTAATCAACAATATTTGTAATAAAAGCGAAATTTTTAAAAATGTGCCAGTGTTTTTAAAATTTGTAATTTTTATATGGAGAAAAAAGTTAGCTGTTTTAGATCATTCCTACACGGAGAAAAAAAACTAGTTGTTTTAGCTAAGTCTTAGCTATTCCAGCTAAACGGGTTTGCTATTATATGGATAGCAAACTTTTTTAGATATAATAGCTAATAATTAGCTGTTACAGCTAAACATGTTAGCTGTTAAACATGTTAGCTGTGTAACAGCTAATTATTAGCTATAGTAGCTAAAAGCTATAGGGGAAGGTGGGGCAAAACCGGGTACTTTGTGCAAAAAGCTCGTTTGCAAAAAAGCTATCTTACAAAAAATTTTTATTAGTCCTAATATTTCTT
>WNHD01001142.1:0-21135 GCA_011057455.1 Ganaspis sp. Gsp50
TTAACCCAAACTTCTTTAATTAATTTCTTATATTAAATTTTGTAGTGAATATTGAAGTATTAAATCATGCTTTCAGTAATGATTTTTAGCTACCTTTCAGTTACTTCTTTAGCAACTTTTCAGTTACTTTTACTTTCAGTCAATTTTTTAGCAATTTTTCTATAAATTTTGCTCTCTCATAGAGAAGCATTGTAATCGATGCAGGGATTTTTAAAAAATACTTATTAATATTTTTGTAAGAATCCATTTTTCTTAAAAATATGGTGTTTTCCTTTCTACTTGAATTAAAATTATGTTACTTTGAGTCTTGAAAATGTGAGCATTATACAGTCCTGAGCTTTCAATAGGAATAATATATTTTTAATATTTAAAAAACGAAATCGAATATGCTTCATATTAAACTGAATTTTAGGTTAGAATGTTACAAGTTTGAAAAATGAATAAGGATTCTATCAACGGAAGGCGTCAATATTATTTTGCGATATATCGAGGTCGAGTTTGACTTAAACAACATTCTTTGTTAAAAAAAATTCCAGTTATTACGATTACGTAAAATTTACAAGTTGGTGAAGTGGATTTGTGGTCTGTTATTTTTTGCAGTTACGAAGCAAGATGTTACTTTGAAAGTGTAAGAAGTCGCAAAGATACGATGCTTGCATTAGCTTGAAGCTAGGAATCTATATTCTTCTGTCCTTGTAGTGTACGGACACATGTCGATGAACGTGGGTGGGACGGTGCGGTTTGAAACAAGAGATACTCGCTCTGATCTAATACAGATGGTGATTTGAGGTAATTGAACAACGTAACTAACGATAATACTCCGTTTAATTACAAGGAGCTACCGGTAGATCGAAGCTGTAGAATGTGCGGAAGGTCTAATGCTGGAGGTAGACTCCCATGTACATGTGCGTCTACCTTCTATCATTTTGTCCCTAGGATATGCAAATCACTACGCAATTTCCATTTCCCAGGAATCAAGTCTCATTACAATTCAATGCAACGACTAATTATCATTTTCAAAAATCAATTCCACTTTTTGAAATAACCGATTCTACTTTACGAATATCCTTGCATCAGTTATAAACCTTTTGTTTTTACTTTTAATAATTTGCCGGAGAATCCGTGGTTATAATTTGGCAGATTTTAAGTTCATAAATCAGAAAAAGAGAATGATGCTGCATACAATAAATTATAGATTTAAAAAGACTACATCCCATCATGGGAAGCGCTAGGCAATAATTTTATAACCAAACTAGCAAATTATACGCGCACTAAAGCGCGCCAGCATTTTGTAGGAAATTATTAAATTTTACTTGAATTGAAACTAAATCAAAAATTTATTTTTATTAGTATAAGAAATTGCTATTCTTTAAAAAAATTACCTTTGAAATTAGACTGGTAACAATAAAATAATGAGCTTTTTTAAACATATTTAGCTCATATGTGTTTAATTTAAATTCTTTGCAATTCATTATTTCCACACTTACAAAATGTTAACCAAACTTCAATTCTTACATTCTAATCTACTACATTATTCTAAAATTTTAAAAAATAGGTACTTTTTAAAAAAGCTTATAGTACTTTGAAATTAATAACATTTTAGTATTTTTTGAAATCTTTAAAAATCCAGGGTTTCTACAACTCTCAAAAACATGGAAAACTTGAAATTCTCATGAAATTTCAATAATCATCATTAAAATCTATTTTTTTAATTCAAATTCTTTACTATATGATGTTTATTAAGTTTTGCCGAAAATTATTGCTTTTTCTTTTACAGAAAAACACTTCAAAAAACTTCCAAAATATTTAAAAATACTTGAAATTTCTTTAAAAAATTCAAAAATACTTCAAATTACTTTATAAAATACTTCAAATTACTTCAAAATATTTGAAAATTCTTCAAAATATTGTAAAATACTCCAAAATATATAAAAACAGTTAAAAATATTTAAAGTCACTTAAATATTAAATACTAATTTACTTGAAATTACCTTAAATACTTCAAACCCCCTTTTTTTAATCTAAAATACTTCAAAATATTCAAAAATTCTTTAAACTTTTAAAAAGTACATCAAATTATTTAAAATACCTTAAATTATTTTAAACCATTGCCAAATACACCATAATTATTCAAAATATTTCCAAATCGTTCCTAAAACTGCAAAATTTTTTAAAATATTTTAAAATATTTAAAAACACTTCAAACTACTTCAATATATTGATATATACTTAAAATCACTTTAAAATATTTTAAGAAGCTTAAAAATATTTCAAACTATTAAAAAATATTAGCATTTTAAATATAAAATAGATTAAAAAACACATTTAAAAATATTAATTTTTTTAAAATGTTTTTAAAATGTTCTTAAAGTATTATAATACTTCAATCTACTTCAAAACACTTCAAAATATTTAGAACTGCTTCAAAATATTAAAGAAAACCTCAAAATATTTAAGATACTTGCAATTACTTTAAACGATTTTCAAATTCTTCTCAATACTTCGAAATTTTTTAAAATAATTCAAAATATTTTTAAAAAACTACTGTTTTTATATGCTTTATAATGTTCTGAAGTATTTTAAAATATTTGGAAGTCATTTTAAGTGTACTTAAATTCGAGAGAAAATTATTTTTAAATAACTTCGTAATTAATTTCAAAGTAATTTAAATTCGTACAAAATATTGAAAATCCTTTTTTTAATTAAAAAGGATATTAAAAAATATCATGGAAATTGTTACACTTTTCGCATGAATATTAGAATCTTTCGAAAAATAATTGACAAAGGAGTTAGTTGAATTACTTTTAAGTAATTTAAGTTAGTGTTTTGAATAAAATCTTACTTTTGTCATCTCTTTTTCCTGGTGCATTTTTAGTCATTTCTCTAGTTTCATTTTGCAGGTAATTCTTTATTTACATTCCCAGTTAATTTTTTAGTTCCTTTTCTAGTTTCTTTTCTAGTTTCTTTTCTAGTTTCTTTTTTTAGTTACGTCTCTGGTTACCAGTTTATAATTTTTTTTGCTTTACTATTTTCTTTTTTAGTTACTTTTCTGGTTTCTTTTCTAGTAGCTTTTCTAGTTGCTTTTCTGGTTACTTTTCTATTTACATTTCTAGTTATTTTTCTAGTTCCTTTATTTAGCTGCTTTGTTAGTTTATTTGTTAAATTTTTTAGTCTCTTCTTTCACAGTTACTTCTCTAGTTTCTTTTTAATTCCTTCTCTAGTTTCCTTTATAGTTACTTTTCTAGTATCTATTTTAGTAAGTCTTATAGTTACTTTTATAGCAATTTTACTACTTCCTTTCTAGTTACTCTTCAGGGTTCCTTTTTAATTGTTTCACTAAATTGCTTTTAAGTTATCTTAATACAGTCTCTTCTAGTTATATTTCTAGTTTATGTTTAGTTCTTCTAGTTTCTTTTTTTAGTTACATTTCTAGTTTCTTTTCTAGTTCTTCTCTTTGGTGCATTACTTTTCTTTCCTTTATTACTTCTCAATTTTTGTTCTAGTTTCTCTTCTAGATACTTTTCTAGTGACTTTTCTAGTTATATTTCTGGTTCCTATTTTTAGTTTCTATACTAGTTCCTTTTTATAGTTACTTCTCTAGTTTCTTTTATAATTATGTTTGTAGTTTCTTTTTTTAATTACTTCTCTAATTCCTTTGAGAGTTATTTTTCAAGTTTTATTTTCTAATTACTTCTCTAACTCATTTTCTAATTATTGTTCTAGTTTCTTTCTAGTTTCTTTCTAGTTACACTTTTAATAACTTTTTTAGGTATTTCACTAGATTCTTTTTTAGTTACATTACTACATTCTTTTTTAGTTACTTTACTACATTCTTTTCTTTTTGCTTTTCTTGTTTCATATTCTCATAACTATCTTAGAGTAATTTTCTACTTCCTTTCTTTTGAAAATTGTTTAAACTATTTTTGGTTACATTTTTCAGTGACTTTTATATTTTTCTCTTTTAGTAAGTTTGTACTCTCTAAATATGAATCAGCGATAAGTGAGGCACTTTTTCAAATCAGCGCATATACGCTGAGAATCAGCGGATTTTCAGGTTATGTTTCACTGAAGCATCAGCGATTATACGCTGATTTGAATAAGTGGCTCACTTATTGCTGAAAAGCAGCGGAATTCCGCTGATTCGGATTTAGAGAGTAGTTAAATTTCGTATTTCTTTTTAGTTTCTTAAAGAATTTTTTCTAATTAATTTTCTAGTAACTTTTCAAGGAAGTTTTCAAGTAACTTTTATTGTAACGTTTCTAGTAACTTCTAGTAACTTTTTTAGTTACTTTTAGTATCCTTTCTAGTGAATTTTCTAATAACTTTTAGTATCCCTTTCAATAAGTTCACTAGTAACATTTCATAAACTTTCTGGTTGCAACTGTAGTTGCTTTTACAACAGTAAGGGAAATGTTTTTCGAAAATAATCTAGTTTATTTTCTAGTTACTTTTCCAATTACTTTTCTAGTAAAATTTCTAGCAATAATTCTAGTAACTTTCTAGTAACTATTATAGTAACATTTCTAGTGACTTTTTTAAGTAAATTTTATTATTCTTTCTAATATATGTAACTTTTCTATTAATTTTTTGTATTCTTTCTATCAACTTTTCTAGTGACTAAGTAAGTATCCTTTCTAGTAAATTTTCTAGTAACTTTTAGTTATCATTTTAGTAATTTTTCTAGTAACATTTCATAACCTTTCTAATACATTTTCTAATAACATTTCTAACATCTTTTATTAATTCAATGTTTAAAAACGACCAAAAAATAATGGATGACGTAAAAGTTTTTAACTGAATCTTTTAGTAACTTTTCTAGAAACTTTTAGTAGTATTCTAGGAAGTTTAGAAGAGACTTTTAGTATTGTTTCTAGTAACTTTTAATATCCTTGTAAATTTATCGAATCTTTTAGTATCCTTACTTGTTAATTTTCTAGTATCGGCTAGTAACTTATTCACGTTTAGTAACATTTCTAGTGACGTTTCTATAGTAACTTTTAGTAACTTTTTTAGTAAATTTTCCAGTAAATTTTCTCGTTTCTTTTAATGTCTTTAGTAAATTTACTATTAACTTTTCTATTACATTTTCCAGTGACTTTTCTGGTAAATTTTCTAGTAACTTTTAGTGATCTTTCTGAGAATTTTAATAATTTTTAAAATCATGTTTAGTTACTTTTTCTAGTTGCATTTGAAACTATCACTTTTTTCGTTTTTATTAACTGCTCCCACAGTTTCTGAAATTAAAAGTGTAAGGTCACCAGGTTTAATATAAAAATTTTACCAAGGCAGAGGTAAATTTCGCTAAACAAGCGTAGCAGTTTATAAAAATATACAGGTGTGGTGTAAAATCGCACTTGGTCATAAACGCAAAAGACGCGCTTAAAAGCGATAAAATCGTAAAGTTTAAAGCACCGCGCGCTTTAACGCTTTCAACGCAATGCACATTTTCTTTCCTAACCATGTCGACATTGCTGAGATTTTCTAAAGGGTTTCTGAGGCTAGTAACTCTATAGAAATCAGAATTGAAAAAACAGCAAAAGATAATGCATTTCCAAGAAAAAAAAATATATCCAACTGCACTTTTTTCCACTCAAAATTCCGCGTTCTTCTTAAAACTCTTGAAACAAAACATTCTTGAGCTTACATTATTCTTTATCTTCACACTTTTATGCTTTTATTTCTTATATAATACTTTTACCTAGTTTAAAGAGAAGTTACTTTCAAGTAAAACTGTGCACTTCACGAACGCAATAATGCCCCTGACAAAGCATTAGCATGTTAGAGAGAAGAAAAAATGCGCAATGTAAAAATATAAAACTTCAATTACGAAATTGCGGAAGAGGCAGTATAAAAACTTGTCCTAGTTTTTTTTAAAATCTCAGTTATATAGGTCCATAAAAATTGTAAGTTACGACATTTCGATAAAACACTTATTCTTTCCGAAGAAAGGTTTACGCTCAAACTTGATTTATATCAAATTTGTTCAATTTTTCTCTTTTTTCTTCATAAATTTCTCTTTGTTGAATAACCAGTCAGAAAAACTTGCTAAATTAGAAATTATTCTCCCAACATAAATTGTTGTTTATTTATTAGTAACCTAACATTATGGTTTACAATATTTAAATTCAAATAAACGTTTCCTTACATTCTTTTGTATTGAAACAACTTGGACTATAATATGTTAAGCTTTTAATTCAAATTTCTTCGCGTTCTGAACTTTTGTTTCATTATACTATCACATTTTGATACATAAATTAATCATCTTTTTGCATCTTTCATCTTTTGACCCAGTTTTTAAAAATTAACAAATTTTTTTTTATTATGTATAAGCAATCGAGGAAAATATTCCAGTGTCCTTTTGCGAGAGAATCGTCCACTATTTTCTGCGTCAGCTCTGTAAAAATTTGCTCAAGAGACGTCGAACACGGGATGAAAAGCTGGCTCTTTGCCTCGAAATATGAATTCAAAGCTCAATCTGCTGACTGTGCGAAGCCTGACTTGACCTTTCTCAACAAAGTTCAGCCCTCGACGTGCTCATACAATTTTATTAACTCAAGTGTATTTTCGTTTTCCCCCTCCTTCTTCTATATTTATTTTCTCCTCACAAAATGTAGGTACATTCTGACTCAGTTGCTTAGCGGAGCTAAACATTTCCTTTTTTTTATTGACACCTTTAGTGCAAACATTCGTTTAAAAACTTGATAAACAAACTATGTATCTTAATTAATTATCTAAAGCTATTAAGTTTTTAAGAATACAAAAATTTTAAAAAATAGTTTCTTATATGTTTTTGCATTTTTTTTAAATGTAGCTATTTGATTCTTTTTGCACTTCAAAAACACACCGATTGATTGTTTAATGGTCTATTGAATGTTATTCACTTTTTTAAAAAAAAATTTAAATATTAATTATATAACTTCTGCATTTTTTCAAAAATTTGAAAAGTTAATATTTTCTTTTCTCTGTGCTTCAAAAACGCAACGTCTGAACGTTTAACGAACCTTTTAGCTCTGTTTTATTCAAAGTTATTAATAATTTAAGAAACATTAATTTGGAAATAACATGATTTTTCTATTATTTTTCTATTACTTTTCATACTTTATGTTTTTATTTATTTCAACAATTTATTATTTTTCCATTGTTTTACATTCCATCCATATATTTTGTTTGTTTGTTTTAACTATTTATTACTATTTAACTATTTATTTGTCTGTTATTTTTCATTCTTCTTGTGTATTTTATTTTTTTGTTTATTTTATTGTTTATTCTATTACTTACTTTATTGTTTATTTTATTGTTTGTTCTATTACATACTTTATTATTTATTTCATTATTTATTTTATTATTATATTCTTATTTGTATACTTATTCAATTCTTCATTTGTAAAATAAGAAATTTTTTAATAAAAAAATTGTTTTCCACAAACAAAACCCACGTTACAAATTAAAAAAAATTTCAATTTACGTGATTTTCAAAGCTATCAAATTAAAACGCTATTTGGGAAAAAATAAAAAAAAATCCACTCTGATGTTGCAGACGTACAATATTTTGTATTGAATTGATTAAATGCTCTTCAAAGCTCAAATGAATGATTTTGTTGGGCGAAGGTTATACAAGTTATTTTATTAAAATTAAATAAAATTTAAAAAGTGAATAGCAATCGATTTAACCAAACAGAGAGACGTTACCGTTGACAGTGAACCCTCTCGAAATTCATCCGACATTCGATCTAACACGAAATGGACCATAAAGGTAGATAAATTTACCTCGAGGTTGGAATCAACCGCGTATCGCACTGGCGTGATATTAAACGTTAATTTTTAAAATCCAGCTCTTTCTCGTTTTTATATAGAGTCAAGAGGAAAAATTATATGCTACACAAACCAAAATTACACACGTGAACACTCGCTATTATTTTAATTAATTTACAACGCCCCTGAGACTTTTAAAATCCAATTCCCAGCTCATGCCATTTCATTCATGTTCTTATCGCACGTGGAAATATTGTTCCTAGTAACATGAGAAAATAATGCAATTGTCTACAGACAATTTGGGTCAGCAACAAAATTTTTTATTTTATATATTTTTTTAAAAAAAGAATCAGATTTTTTCCATATTTTTACAAGTGGAATTAATTTCTCTATTAACAATTGCCTCTTAAAAAATGTTCCAAAAAATTTCATTAAGATGGTAGATTATTCTACTTTCCGCCATAAGTTGCTTTTAGACATTGCACCCGCCATTTTGAATTATTGAACACTGATGTCAGATTTGTGATTAGAGACACCAGAAACTCTGTGTACTCTTGAACTCTTGTAACTCAGAGTTACAAAGTTAAAATGAATCTTTCTGTATCGTAACAATTGTGTCCGCCATATTGGACCCGACATTTTGAATTTTTGTAAACTGACATTATATTCGCAGTCAGTGACCCAAAGAAACCCCAAGTAACGAAATTCAAGGGAATTGGATCGAATTTTTAAAAAATGTTCGCCATTTTGTATCCTTCATTTTGAAATTTTGGATTATGACTTCAAATTCGTAACCGGTGATCCTAAAATTACCTTAGAATAAAACACTAGCTGATCGTATTGAATTTTAAAAATTGACTCCGCCATTTTGGATGCGTCATCTTAAATTAGTAAAAATTGACTTTAATTTTTTAATTACTGACACCAAAAATCTTGGAATAACTAAATTCAAGCGAATCCTATTAAATTTTGATCATTTTGACCACCATATTGCATCCGCCATTTTGAATTTTTTGAAACTAACGTCAAAATCGTAAACAGCGACCGCAAAAACCCCCAAGTAACAGCTTTTAATTAAATCATAGATTTTTTTTAAAAAATACCCACCATCTTGGATCAACCATTTTGAATTTTTGACATTGGACCTCAGATCCGTAATCGGTGACACAAATAACATTTATGTATCAAAGATTGTACAAACAATTAAAATTAAAATTCTTAAAGCCACCCAATAACGAAATTGAAACGAATAACCTTGTATTTTAATAATTGTGACCTCCACATTGAATCAGCCATATTGGATTTTTTAGAAATGGCATATTTGTTATCAGTTTGCTTGAGAACCAGGGATAAGATAAAATAAGTTTCAAGTAACTTTATTTGATTTCAAAGATTTTAGAAATTTTGCCCGCCATATTGAATTCGCCGTTTTAGTTTTTTAATATTTACAACAGAATGGCAATCAGTATGTCAAAATCGTTAAAGAAGTTTACTCTAAAGAACAGCTAGTATTCCCTCCTTTTTTGAAAGAACTTTGATGAAGGCGAAAAATGATGTTTGAAGTTGTTTGATTTAAAATTATAAATAAATGAAAGAGGGAACATTATTTGATCTGTTTGTTGATAAACATGCATTTTAAATAATTGATAAAATTATTTTTTTTTCTTAAAAATTTTCCAAAAACATATTATATTACCAATAATGAAAAAAAATTAAAATATAAACCAGAAATGGAAACGTGTAAAATATACAGTAGTTTCTGCAAATTGAACATGCGCAGTTGTGACCAATGAAGTGCAAACATGCGCACTTGTAGCTTACGCAAATCAGACATGCGCGATGGCAACCTATGCAACTTAGGCATGCGCAAAAGCGATCTATATAATCGAGACATGCGCAGTAGAGTTATATACGATTCAGTCATGCGCAGTAATGCTCATGTAACATAAACACTTGCAATAGTGCTAAATACTTACGCAATTTAGACATGCGCAGTAGTGACTACGATAACTAAGACATGCGCAGTAGTGTGTTTTTCAACTGTTGCGTGCGCAGTAGTCACCAAGGCAGATCAATCATGCGTCGTAATAATGTTCACAACTAAGGCATGTGCAGTAGTGACACATACAACTTAGACATGCGCAATAGTAACCTATACATGTAAGACATGCGCATAAGTGACCAATACAATTTAGGCATGTGCAGTAGTGATCCTTACAAGTTGGACATGCGCACTAGTGTACCATACAACTTAGGAATGCGCCGTAGTGACCTATACATGTTGGACTTGCGCAACAATTACCTATATAACCTAGGCATGCGCAGTAGTAGTATATCCACACTCAAATGTCTATAGACTCAGATTTCTACGTGTAACTTAAGTCAAATACTATATTAAACATTAGAAAATATATTTTGCGTTAAAAAGTAAACTAACATGCTATTGCTTCCTCAATATGAAGTATTAAACCCTATTATGTGAAATTAAACGCCTAAAAGCAATTTTTGTGTACAAGTTTTTTTAAACATCAAACAGATTTATAAAATTAAGAAAAATTAGAAGATTTGTATTGCTCAAAAAATGAGCTTCTTCATTAAAAATGTGAAAAAGATGGTTGTCTTTAATTGGGTCATCCGGCGATTTATGCGCCTGGTTATTTGTTAAGCTCGACCGAGCGTCAAATCTTAGTAGCATTACATATACACATAGTTATATATATATATTATAATTTATACGACGGTGCTTTTCGCGTGAAGCGTCAATGAGTTCTTTTCAGTCGCTAATTCAAACTTCCGACGCGTATAATTAATTAAGCTTGCTCTGCGAGGCATGTCATACAGGTTTTGTGCCAATAGTCTTTTTGTAAAAGTAACTTGTGGCAACTTTTAGCTAGAATTAAATCCTTCCGAGGCTTCTTTCAAAGGATAAGAAAACTTCTTTAATGTTTTCTATATCAACTCCAAAGATGAAAGTAAATACCCAAAAATACAATTCCTTGTTTTCATATCAAGAAACTTATCTCTTAAGTGATTTATTGCGATTATTGAACTATTAAGCGAAGCATTTGCCGAATTCTCGAAAAATATAAAAATGAATGTAATTATCGTTAACGACAATTATTGTTATTTCGTGAAGAAATAAAAAAATGTAGAAAAATGTCTATAATATATTTTTAATTTATATATATGATAAAAAATGAAATTTTTAATATTTTTTAAGAATTTAAATTACTTTTGAAATATAAAGAATTTTTTTTTAAAAGATTTTTGGCTTAATTATAAAACTGTCTTTAAAACTTAAAATACTAATATTTTTAAGTACTTTGAACTCTCTTGAAGTATTTCTAATCTGTTTTTAATATTTTGAAGTATTTTAAACATTTTTGAAGAATTTATTGAATTATTTATAGTATTTTCAAAGGTTTTTAAAATATTTTGAAGTATTTTTAAATAATTTGAAGTAGATCAAAAAATTTTGTAGTATTGTAAAGTATTTCGAAAAATTTTAAAAAAATTTAAAGTATTTTAAAATACTTTGTTTTTGTTTAAAATATTATAAAGGATTTTGAAATATTTGAAAGAATTTTCAAGTAATTATATATATATATAATATTTTAAAATACTTTAAAGAAATTTTAAGTATCTTCAAATATTTTGTATTCTTTAAAAGTCATATAAAGGATTTGGAAGTATTTTTAAATATTCTGTAGTATTGGGAAGTATTTGCTAACTTTTAAATCTAATTTTAAGTGTTTTGAAATATTTTGAAATAGTTTGAAGTATTGGAAAATATTTTAAAATATTTTAAAGTGAAGTGTTTTAAAATATCTTCAAGGATTTTTAAGTATTTTTAAGTATTGGGAAGTAGTTGTAAGTATTTTAAAATATTTTAGAGAAAATTTAAGTGTTTTTAAATATTTAGCATTGTTTTAAAGTATTTTTAAGTTATATAAAGACTTTTGATGCATTTTTAAATATTTTAAAGGAGACTTTAAATATTTTAAAAGATTCTTAATTATTTTGAGGCATTGGTAAGTATTTGGAAATATTTTAAAGTATTTTCAAGAAGTTTTAAGTATATTTAAAAATTTTGTAATATTTTTAATTGTTTTTAAATAATTTGTAATATCTAAAATTATTTGAAACATATGTAAGGGATTTTGAAGTAATTTTAAATATTTTGTAATATCCAAAAGTATTTTAAAGTTATATAAAAGAGTTTGAAGTTATTTTAAATATTCTGTAGACTTTTTAAATATTTTGAAGTATTTTCAAATATTTTGAAGTATTTGATTGATAAGTATTATATTTTTAAATATTTTAAAGTATTTTAGAGTTATTTGAACTATATATAAACATTTTGTAGCATTAAAACTTGAAATGTGCAATTTTACATGTAATGAATAATTAATAAATGTCATTGATCATCCGGTCGGTAATTCACTTCTCAAAATTTAATTAATCTAATAATATAACGTGCGAAAAATTCTGATTCTGATAATAAAATTCGTAATAAAGAATTTATATGACATGGGGAGTATAAAAGACCGTAAATGTAATTATTTTCACGACAATTTTATAGCGGCGATGTAATAATAAACAGTAGTAATTAGCCCTTTATGAGGAAGAAAAAAAAATTTCACAATGTGGTGATAAAAGAGTGGAGGAATATTACACCTTCATGACATGCGAAAATGCGCTAAATGAGTCATTTGTGAAGCACAAATTGATGGAATGCATCAACAGTTTGTGCATAATGTCTGCAGATGTAAGATAAGAGGCAGAAATGATTCCGGTTGAAGAATTGCTAGTAAAGGCAAGAATGATAAGTTATCTCATTTATTTCCCGATTAACGATAAAACAGGTCAAGGTTGATGAACTCTATCTCATCATTATTAAAAGCAAGATTCAGGAAATTATTAAAGTTTAAATTAAGAATGCAAAACTGTGTTTTAAAAGCTTATTTAATCATGAGATGAATGCGCTATTTTTTCCGAAGCATTCAAGAGTAGAAATAAGCGGGATAATAAACGTGGCCAACAGTGTAGAAAATAGTCATGAATATGAATATCAGAGATATGGAGGGATATTTTTACATATATTAATAATGCCAACGATCGAAGATTCTTAATTTCTAATTGCTAAGTGTGTGTGTCAATTAAATATTACTGAGTTATAATTCTAGTGGAATTAATAAATTTTGCGAATTTATTAACGAAATTAGAGCACAGAGTGAAATTTAAAAATATTTATTTAGCGCCATTATTAAAATATCCATCTTCGTGTCAATCAAATTTAACGAGATTGGCTCCAGTTTTAATTATACTGTCTAATTACTTTAATTACACAACCAAATATATCTTTAATTAATTCTAATTTTGAAATTAAAACTAAATGTATTGGAATTTATTTTCAAAATCTAAATATCTTTTAAATCAATTAAATAAATTATTTTGTCGTTAAACTCTTCGACTTTTTTCTTTAAAGAAATTTTGTATTTTTAGTCAATTAAAGAAAATTGTCATTGAGACCATTTTTTTTCATTTCCAGGAATTAATACTGATTCAAAGATTTTGTAATTTTCTTTGAAATTAAAAAACGATTTTTAATAATGGTAGTAAGCATTGAATTTATAAAAAGACTTAATTTTTTTAACAATATCTTTATGCAATTTGCTGGTAGAAAAATACTGTAGAATCACCTTAAATAGAAAGATTTTCCGAAAAATACTCCTCGAGAAACTTTCTTTAAAAATTGCAATTAGAAATTTCGTGTAGGTAAAACATTCCATGATAATAATCTAAATTTCGTATAATTTAGAAAGAACTTTCATGTAAAAATGATAATCCATGGAATTTTTATGTAACTTTCATGGAATTTTCAAGGAATTTGATGTGTATTTTATAAATAATTCACTGGAGATTTTCTGCAAAAATTTTCAAATTCTAAAATACAGTCTTCTGGGGTTCTTTTTAAGTCATTTTTTCACTTGCGAAATATTAATTTTTGAAATCCGACATTTAGAATAAAAACTCCATTCTATGTTATTTTCGATTTTGAAATTAAATCAATGATGATAAATCTAGTTTTTGTCAAATTGTGTTAAACAAGCGAAATTTTAGACAAAAATAATTTATGAATAGAAAGATTTATACGTATACATTCATATGGAATTTCTACTAAAAATTCTACACAAAAGCATACATAAGGGGCAAAAGGTATTGCGAAAAATTCCAAGTAAATATCACAAAAAATTCCCAGAAAATTCAGCAAACGAATTTCAAAAAAAGTTTCAAGAAAAGTTTCAAAAGAATTTCTGTTTTCCATTTCAAAAGTTATTCTGTAGACAATTCCAGAAGAAATTTAATACAAAATTTAACAAGATGTCGGACACAAAATCCTACAGAGAAAATCAAAAAGAATTGTTTAGACGATTTTACAAAAAAATCCAAAGGACATTAATCAGGAAATTTTAGTGCAATTGCAAAGAAAACTTTGCAAGAAATTCCAGAGGGAATTTTATATATGAAAATTCTAATGTAAAAATGCTTCGTAAAGTTTCTTATGCAGATTATATGTAACTTCATTCATTACATGGAATTCCACTTGGAATGCTTTTACAAATTATCCGTGGACTATGAATGAAAATTTTTGTGTTATGGAATTTTTCATGAAATTGATTTTAATTATTAATTTCATTTTACGTAAAATTTGTGCAAAATTCCAGATAAAATTTTTGCTTTATGGGAATTTTAAATGATTCTCTGGAATTTTTACAAAATTTTAGGTGAAATTTGTGCAGAATTCCACTTGAAATTCTGTACAGGATTCATCATTTAATTTCTGGAAAATTCCTTAAGAAATTTCGTGTGGAATTCTCAATGAAATATTCTTATATGTAAGTTCACATTGAGTTTGTGTGGAATTCTGCAGGGCATTTGTACGAAATTCTAAAATTGAAATTTTAATAGAATTTATTTGGAACTTGTGTGACATGCCGTAGGGAATTCGTTGGAAATTTTATATTTAGAATACGGAATTTCCTGTAAAATTTTTGTACAATTCTTTATCGAATTTGTAAAGAATTTTCGCATGCAGTTCGTGTGGAATTTTGTACCGCATTCATACAAAATTTCACATGGAATTTGTGCACTATTCTATTGAGAATTCGTACGAAATTCTATATTTGGAATACGGAATTCCACATAGAATCTTTACTGAATCCTGTATAGAATTTGTAAAGAATTTTACATGTGATTCATGTTGAATTTAATATCGAATTCCTCTAAAATTTCAAATGGAATTTGTAGGGAATTCTATAGGGATTTTGTATGCAATACTACACAGGGTGTACCACCTTAATGCGAACACATTAAAGGTATAAATAAAATAGAGAAAATTGACTCGAAAAGTCCTTTACCACTTTTCGAAATGTTCAGCCGTTTCGGAGTTACAACGGTTCGAAGTTGACCAATCAGGTGCCTGCTACGGTACCGAAGCGGCATCACAACCTCCCCACCGCTCAGCTGCGCGTCGTCACGGCAGAGGGGATGGATATCGAACCCGCTCGCCATTGGTCAACTTCGAATCGTTATAACTCTGAAACGGCTGAACATTTCGAAAAGTGGTAAAGGACTTTTCGATTTAATTTTCTCTATTTCATCTGCAACTTTCGTAACTTTAAGTTCGTCTTAAGACAGTACAACCTTTATATTAAATTATTATAGATTATAATAGTTATACTTTATTATTATAGTATTATAGATTTCTCACGAACAAAATTTTTTAAAAATAAAACATTTTGTACAGAATTCATGTGGAATTTTCTACAGAGTTGTTACAAAATTACACAAAGCCTTAGTACAGAATCCCTTGGAGAACTCACACTGAATTTTACATGCAATTGTGACGAAATTTTCAACGAAATTCCATAACAAAATTTTTTATGAATATTCATTGGGGTTTTCTCTGGAATTCTTGTGGGCAAGAAAGATCAAATGGACAATTGTAAACAGGTGATGAAAAAATAGAGAATCCGTTAGTTAGGTGAGAGACCACTAGTTTGTTTACGAATAGGAGCAAACAAACGTGGTAGATAATATTTCCCTACGTTCCTATACATATTGACTGTTTCCGAGTTTGCAATAAATATCGCACGTGTCTCGCCATATAAGCCCTTACAATTGCCGTAATTCATCGTCGGTGTTTAAATTAAAGTTTCTCATTCAGACAAGTGCTATTATTCATGCACCCGCGCTTCGTCATTATCTGGGATGCATTCTGGGGTATAAATATCGACGATGGGTTTTCTATCCAGTGGGCTATTTTTGTACTCTCTTCACATTTAGAGTTTTTTCACTTCTCGCTTATACTCAATACTTGGCCAAATGAAAAGTGCTCAATATGAGAACGATGTGTAAAAATAACTTTTTTCGAAAAATTTTGGTTAGGAAATTAAAAAAAAATTAAACGCTTAATGATGAGAATTCCAGCTGGAATTTTCATACAAATAGTTTTGGTTGAAAATGAGTAAAGTTGTTTCGGATCAAGAAAACATTTGTTTGAATTAAATAAACATTTGTTTTGCTATATCGAATAAATGTTTATTTGATTTGAAGAAATTTTTCCACAGTGTAAAAATTATGAAATTAATTGATAGCGGTAGTTAATAAACTTGCTATAAATTCAGAATAGTGGTTTATTTTTTTGTGATTATTTATGAAATTCAATGTTAATTAATTTATTTATTAATTAATATGAATTAATTTATTAATAAATTATTGTTAATTAGTTTAGTAATTAATTCAATTTTACTTAATTTAAAGTTCATTTAATTATTCTCTTCCTTAATGTTAATTAATTTAATAGTTGTTTATATTCTGTTTATAGAATTTGAATTAATTAACGTTCTCGAAAATGTTAGATTCGCAGTAGAGACCCTTTTGCCTTGAATATGTGCGATAGTGATCTACGTAAATTAGACATGCGCAGTAATGACCAAAGCAGCTGAGACGTGCACTTTAGTCGTCCATTTAAGTAAGACATGCGCATTAGTGACAGATGCAAGGAAAACATGCGCAGTAATGACAGATGCAAGGAAAACATGCGCAGTAGTGACAGACGCAAGAAAAACATGCGCAGTAGTGACAGGTGCAAGGAAAACATGCGCAGTAGTGACAGATGCAAGTAAAACATGCGCAGTAGTGACAGATGCAAGGAAATCATGCGCAGTAGTGACAAATGTAAGTAAGATATGCGCAATAGTGCCAGATACAAGTAAGGCATGCGCAGAAGTGACAGATTAAAGGAAAACATGCGCAGTAGTGGCAGATTTAAGTAGGATATGCGCAGTAGTGACAGATGTAAGTGGTATATGCGCAGTAGTGACAGATGCAAGAAAATCATGCGCAGTAGTGATAAACTTAAGGAAGAAATGCGCAGAAGTGACAGATGCAAGAAAAACATGCGTTTTAATACTCTGCGCATTCTTAACACATGAACATAGTAAAAAACACGTGCAAACTTGTTTTTACTATTCAAGTATACATTATCTATATATTATCATTATATTAAGCATACATTTTCTCTACTTCATCAACTCTCTATCTAAAAATTTCCATATAAATTTTCTTCAAAAATACGGATAAATTGTCATCAAGTTACAGAAAAATTCACCTCTTTTTAAGTTACCAATACTTAATAAAATGTTAATCTCGTTTTTATTACCTAGTCCTAAATAGCTAAAAACTATCGCATTAACACAGAGAAAGGGGTGAAAAATGGCAAAAAACAACTTTGATTGGAAATTAGTAGGCTTAATTAGTAGAAATAATGGAAATTCATCAATTGGCAGACTGTCACAGTCTGTCGCGTTCTTAAATGACAAGCATACAGAATGACATAATTATTATTGTTTCAGAGCGGACGTTGCTAGATGGACGATGTGAGGGAGGCAATCCATTGCAGACCTTCTGTCTCTCAAGCATTACGTTCGCAAGGTGCTAGAACCAGCATCGTCAGCCCTTCGTCAAGCAACCTCAACAGAGGGAGATGACAATTTCCGTGTGTCGATGCTCGGAACAAGGATGCCGCCAAAACGAACAAGACAAAGAGAGGAAATAAACATTGAGAGAGAGGGAGCGAGAGAAAAAGGGAGATCACGAGAGAGAAAGATCAAGGGAAAGAGAGATCGAGAGAGAGAAAGATAAAGAGCGAGAGTGAGAGAAGGAGAGAGAGAGAGAGCAAAGGAAGACATGCGAACACGTGAGAGTGAGTGCGACTAAATGAGAAAGAGAGAGAGGGAAAGCGAAATTTCAAATGAAAGGGAACGAGAGAGACTGACGGTGCAAGTGCGAGAGGTCTGACTGCGAGACAAAGAGGGCACGAGTCTGGCGGGAAAAATCAATAGCAACCCCTTCACTTCTCTCACTCTATTTCCTTTCACTCACATCCCTCTTGCGCTCATCCTCATCCCCTCCTGCTCTTACTCACTCTTCCACAAACTTTTCTTCCTCATTCTTTCATTCCCTCTCACTCTTGCGACCTCTTTCTCTTACTGACTTTTTTCATCTTTCTCATTTTCTCTCTCTATCTCCCGCTGTCTGCCGTCCTCTTTCTCTCTCCTGTTTCTTTCTTTCTCTCTCTTACTGTTCTCTTTCTCTCTCTTGCTCCTTCCCTCTTTCTCTAGCTTTCTCCCAGTTCCTCAAACATTCTCACTCTTCCTCTTACGTTTTCTCTCTTCCTCTTGCGTTTTATATCTTCTTACATTTTCTCTCTTCCTCTTACTCTTGCGCTTTCTCTACTCTTACATTTTTTCTCTTACGTTTTCTCCCTTCTTCTCACATTTTCTCTTCTCCTCTAACATTTTCCCACTTTCTACCTTCTTCTGCATTATCTCTTTCTGCTTTCTTTTCTTCTGCTCTTTTCCTTCTGCTTTTCTCTTATTTTTCTGCTTTTTCCTTCTGCTTTCTCTCTTATTTTTCTGCTTTTTTCCTTATATTTTCTCCTTTTTCTGCTTTCTTTCTTTCTACTTTCTTTCATCTTTTTCTGCTATCTTTCTCCTTTTTCTTACTTTCTTCTTTTGCTACATTTCTGAGTTTCTTGCTTCCTTTGTGTCTACTTTTCTCTCTCTGTCTCCCCTACACTCTTCATTACTTTTTCTCCCTTGTAGTCTCCTTATGTTCTCTCTCTCTCTCACTTTCTTTTTTCGCACACACAGTCTTTCTTTCCATCACTCCCCCTCGTGTTCTTCCTCCTCCCACGAAACTTGGACTAGTGTCGTGCTCTCTTTATCCTTTCTCTTTCACTCTCGAGTGGAATGACTTTTTTCCTTCTCTTGCACCTCTTGCTCTTGCGCCGGGTAGCGAGACCTTTTATTTACCTCTCTCGCTCCTTCTCTGTCGGTCTGCTGTCCTTCTCCTTCATCCTCGTTCCGTCGCTGTCGCTCTCATTGCGCTCTTTCTCTCTCAGGGTCGAACTCGAGCCCGTGAGTCCACACAACCGCGTAAACGACGACCAAGCCTAAACCTCTGCCTTCAAACAACTGCAAAAATCACCGACCCTTCGCTAATCCCGACCAGTTCATGTTTTCCACAAAGACCCGTTTCTAATTTCATGTTCATAATTAAGAAGATGGAAAGTTACGACATTTTTCCAAAGTTTCACGAAACGTGATTAAAATTAGAAATTAGACTCTAGTGGATAATTATAATTATCCAGCAAATTAAGTGGTAATTTATAATTAATTGTAGAACATTGTACTACAAAGAAAAGTTCGAGTCAATAAAAGATAGGATCTTGTGGAATTGATTGAAGTACATTGAGATTTCGATGAAAGGAAACTCGGAACGATAAAAGTTACTATCAATTGAAGTGAGTACTAATTGATATTCTCAAATTTCTCTTTTCCTGGATGTAAATAGTATAATTATTTGGGTATTTAAATCACACGGGTAATAAACCAATTTACAAACATGTAAAGAGGCGTAATCTCATAAAAATTAATAAAATTTGGAAAATGTCAATAAATTGCACAAGAAATGTCATAAATTATGTGAAATTTCTACAAGACACAAAATCTCTGCAAGGTAAAGTATAAAATTTCTACATGGAAAGATGAAGCAGATGGAAATACATAAAATTTCCTTTTCTAAATATGAAATAGAATTTCCACCTCCAAAGTTCACATGAAATTTCATGGAAAAATTCGTGATTGGAATACATTTTATAGAATTTGCTTGCGATTTTTCTAGTGGAATACATATTGTAATATTTCTTGTGGAATTACTTTTACAATTTCCAATTTACTTTTACAATGTGAAATTTCGTGTACTGCATTTTCATTGTGAATTCTCCATTGGGATTTTTAATGTAGAATTTCCATATATGTATTTCCCATACGAAATATCCATGTGGCATTTCCTTATTGAATATTCATATGAAATATCCAATTGGAATTTCCATGTGGAATATCTATGTGGAATTTCCATGTAGAATTTCATGTTTTCAAATTCTAGTGAAATTTTTCCATATAAGAAATTTCAGTAAAGAATTTCCATGTACAATTTTCATAAGGAATGTTGAATTTCTATGTGGCATTTTCAAGTGGAATATCTACTGAATTTCTATAAGGAAATCCCTTGTGTTGAAATTCTAGTGTTAATTTTCCTTAAAGACTTGCAATATAGAATTGACATATATAATTTCCAAAAGTAATGTTGAATTTTCATGTGGAATATCTGTGTAGAATTTCTATATAGAATTTTCATATAGAAATTTTATGTTGAATTGTGTGGAATTTCCATGTAGAATTTCTATGATGTGGGATTTACATATGGAATTTCTATGTGGATATTCCATGTGGAATATCTTTGTGGAATTTCTATGTGCAATTTCCATGTCGTATTTCATGTCTTCATTTTCCATAAGGATTTTAAATACTGAATTTCCATGTACAATTTCCATAAGGAATGTTGAATTTCCATGTGAAATATCTGTGTGGAATTTCTATACACGAATTTTCATATTGAATTCTTATGTGGAATTTTCATGTGGAATTTTATGTATTGAAACTCCAATGTAATTGTTCTTTAAGGATTTTCTATGTGGAATTGCCATGAGTAATTTCCTTAATGAATATGAATGGAGAAATCAATGTGGATTTATGTTGTGGATTTGCCTTGTGGAATTCCTGTTAGAATTACTTTAAGAATTTTTCCAAGAATGTGATTTTTCTATGAATTCTACTACATTTCCTACATAGAATTTTTCGCATAAATCTATCCTTAAGGTATCACATCAGTTCAACATAACCTCAAAAACTGATGAAAAGTAATTTTTATTATTAAATAAAATAAACAAATAAATGAAATTGATTTCATAAA
>WNHD01001143.1:0-21135 GCA_011057455.1 Ganaspis sp. Gsp50
AACACTGTTATGTAACAGTTGTTACAGAACTGTTACATAAATATTTCGTCTCTTTGTTACATAACAGTGACGTAATAGTGTAATGTAACAGTGACAGAATTGTTATGTAAATGTGACAGAGTTATGTAACTGTGACAGAACACTGTTACAACACTGAGATAGAATTGTTATGTAATTGTGACATAAACCTGTCCTGTTACAGTTACGTAATTCTGTTCCATCACACTTACGTAACAATTCTGTCACTGTTACGTGACACTGTTACTTCACTGTTAAGTAACACTGTTATTTCACTGTTAAGTAACAAAGTGAGGAAATATTTATGCAACAGTTCTGTAACAACTGTTACATAACAATGTTACCATCTTGTTATGTAACAGTTACAGAGTTGTTACGTATCTTTGTGATGTAACATGGTTACCTTATTGTTATGTAACAGTTACAGAACATGTTTGCTGGGGTGAAATAGACAACATTGAATGAAAGATTTAGTTAACTTTAGGGAAATTGAATATTCAATTGCCAAAGTTTGTAAAGTGAAAAATAAGTTTGTAAATAAGTGAAATATCAAGAACAAACTGCAAGAGAAAAATTGGAATGTCAATAAAATATTAACAATGCTGATAGAATGGGAAATAAATATAAATATTAATGATGGCGGGTTAAGGCCCCATTGAAATACTTTCAGTGAAAGACGTGTAAGTACCAAGTGAAACCGTGAGTCTTAAAGAAGCTGGAAGATTGGTGTTTAATGATATAAGTGGCAATACGGAGTTGTATTGGCCAATCTTCATGTTCTAAGTCACGCGATGGTACGCGTAAAACTGTAAAGTCACGTGAATGCTCGTAAAGTCCCGTAAAGTCTCATAAAGGCTCGTTGAGCTTGATGAAGTACTACTTGAAAAGTGTCATTTCACGGAATGTAAACGAACACATTCATAACTTTTTTAATCAATTTTTCATATTTTAGAAAAGCATAAAAATTTGATATTAGGTGTGTGCATGCCACGCTTTTTTGTGATCCAAATAACTCGAGCATGCTTTGGCCGATTATAATGAAATTTAGTAGAGTTATTGCACTCATAAAAATCTAGAAGCGGAAAGAGGGAATTTTTTCAATTACTCATAATCAACAATGTGAAGGACATTTTTAAATTTATTCTTACCTTCATTTTTCTTAAATGAAAAAATTGCGTTTTTAGAAAGAATTTATTCGACAACATTGGCGAAAGTAAAAATGCAAATTCATCCCCGAGACATTGTTTTTTGACAAACCTAACCTTTATATGCAAACAATAAACTTCACAGAAATTGTTGGTACGTATTAAAAATACAAATTATTATGTTTCAGAAAAGTTCACTTTTCTTTTTTTTCTTTTTTAAAAACATTCCACTTAAAAATAAAATCTTTGAGTTATGTTTAAACTTGTTATATATATAGAAAAAGAAATAAATAGATTTGATCGATTTTTTATAAAAAAATGAGATTAAAGAATTGCAGAAATAATTATAACGGATATATTTAGGAATCGCTACCCACTAATGAAAAAAATTATGTTGGGAATAAAAGCAATTAACAAATACTGGTTAATACAAATAAGTTTTATTGTACAATTTGTCGCAAATTGTGAAGTTTACTTTGAATTGTGAAACAATTAAACTTTAAATCTTGTAAGATTTATTGGAGAATTATGTGAAATTCACCTTGGTGAGGCAAAAACATGATCTTAAAGGAGGAGTAAATCTTACCTTTCACGTATGTTATCTGATTGAGTAGAATAATTTCGAACATCTGCTACTAAGCTAACTCAAAGCAACCCTGAGGAATTTTCTGTGTAACTGGGCACAGTGGGCGTAACGAATTTAAAACAAGGAACAGATCAGGCAACTCACGTATTTGCTGTCTCATTTAAGAATCATTTTTTATTATCTTTGACTTCTCTTTATTCCTGTCCAACGATTATCACTTTTTTTCATTCAATTCTCACAAGCCTAAATATTTCTAAACAAGACTGCTATTATACGCGTTTAATCGGGCAAACCGTAAAATGTCTTTATGATTTGTTTTTTTCTTTTGCTTATTATTATTATTATTATTATTATTATTATTATTATTATTATTATTTTATTATTATTAATAATATTAATAATTATATGATTACTATTAATATTATTATTATACTATTGTTGTTGTAGTTCTTGTTGTTATTGTTATTTGTACCATTGTTGTAAATTTTATTAAAGTAGTAGTTGTTATTGGTCCTTGAAGTTCTTGTTGCAGTTGTAGTAATTATTGTTTCTAGTGGTAATATGGTATTAATTGTTATACATGTTGCTTTTGATGTTGTTGTGATTTTGGTTGTAATTCAATTTATTGTTACTGCATTTGTTGTTATTTATGTTCTTGTGGTTGCTGCTATTCTAATTGTAGTTTTCATAATTGCAATTGTAATTATATTTGTTATTGTTATTTTTGGTTTTGTTATTTTTGTTCCTGTAGATATGTTTGTTATTGTAATTTTTGTTGTTGTGATTTTCACTGTTGATTTGTATTTATTAGTATTATTAGCACCTATAGTGCTAGTCGCAGTTGTTTTTGTTCATGTAGTTCTCTTTACAGTTGTAGTTGCCTTTGTTATTTTTGTTGTAGTTGTATTAGTAGTTCTTGTTGTTATTTTTGTAGTTCTAGTAATTCTTGATGTTTTTTGTTGTTATTTTTGTTTTTCATGCTGTAACTGTATTTTTAGAACTGCTTTTGTTTCTATAACTTTAGTTATTGCATATCTTGCTATTGTAATTGTATATATCTTGTTATTCCAATTGTAGTTGTCAATTTTAATATTATTTTTGTTGTTGTGGTAGTTCTTGTTGCACTTGCAGTTGCTATTGTATTTTGTTGTAATTCCTGTCGTAATTGCAATAGTTGGTGCTATTTTTGTTTTAATTTAATTTATTTTAATTATAACTTTAGTTGTAGTTATAATTGTTATTGTTACTTTAGTTTTAGTTATATTTGTTATTGTTATTTTTGTTGTTGCTATCTTAGTTGTTGTAGTTATAATTGTTACTATTTTTGTTGTTGTTATTGTGATTCTTATTGTTCAAATTCATTTATTGTTCATATTTTTGTTGCTATTTTTATTGTTTTAGTTGTTCTAAATGTAGTTGTTGCTTTTGTTGTTGTTGTAAAAGTTGTTTTCGTAGTGATTGTGATTCTTATTGTTCAAATTCAATTATTGTTCATATTTTTGTTGCTATTTTTATTGTTTTAGTTGTTCTAAATGTAGTTGTTGCTTTTGTTGTTGTCGTAAAAGTTGTTTTTGTAGCTGTAGTCGTTGTTACAATTTGTAGTAATTAGTTTTGTAGTTCTTGCTGTTATTTCTGTTGTTGTCCCTTAGAGTTTTTGTTGCAGTTGATTCTGTTGATGTAATTTTCTTTACAGTTGTAGTTGTCATTGTTATTTTTGTTGTAGTTGTATTAGTCGTTCTTGTTATTTTTGTAGTTCTAGTATTTCTTGATGTTTTTTGTTATTCATGTTGTCACTGAATTTATTGGCATTGCTTTTGTTCTTATTTTTGTTATTGTGGTTCTTGCTATTGTAATTGTAGTTCTTGTTGTTCCAATTGTAGTTGTTAATTTTAATATTATTTTTGTTATTGTATTTATTGTTGAAGTTGCAAATTGCTATTGTGTTTTATTGTATTTCTTGTAGTAATTGCAATAGTTGCTGTTATTTTTGTTTTTATTGTTACTTTAGTTGTAGTTATATTTGTTATTGTTATTTTTTGTTGTTGTGATTCTTATTCTTCAAAATACATTTATTGTTCTTACTTTTGTTGCTATTTTTATTGATTTAGTTGTTATAAATGTAATTGCTGTTTCTTTTGTTGTTGTTGTACAAGTTCTTTTTGCAGTTGTAGTCGTTGTTATACTATTTGCAGTAATTAGTTTTGTAGTTCGTGTTGATATTTCTGTTGTTATCCCTAAGAGTTCTTGTTGCAGTTGGTCCTGTTGATGTAGTTCTTGTTACGGCTGTAGTTTTCATTGTTATTTTCGTTGTTATTTTCGTTGTACTTGTAGTAGTACTTCTTGTTGTTAGTTTTGTAGTTGTAGCAGTTCTTGATGATTTTGCTTTTGTTACTTTTGTTGTTCATGTTGTAACCGTATTTATTGACATTGCTTTTGTTGTTATTTTTGTTATTGTGGTATTTGCTATTGTATTTGCAGTTCTTGTTGTTCCAATTGTAGTTGTAAATTTTAATATTATTTTTGTTATTGTATTTCTTGTTGTAGTTTCAGTTGCTATTGTGTTTTGTTGTAATTCTTCTCGTCATTGCAATAGTTGTTATTGTTTTTTTGTTACTATCCTAGTTATTGTAGTTATATTTGTTACTGTTATTTTTGTTGTTGTGATTCTTATTGTTGAAAATGTATTTATTGTTCTCACTTTTATTGCTACTTCTATTGTTCCAGTTGTTCTAAATGTAGTTGCTGTTTTTGTTGTTGTAAAAGTTCTGTTTGTAGTTGTAGTCGTTATTACTTTTTGTAGTATAATAAGTTTTGTAGTTCTTGTTGTTATTTCTGTTGTTGTCCCTTATAGTTCGCTTTGCAGTTGGTTCTGATAATGTAGTTCTTGTTACAGTTGTAGTTATTATTGTTATTTTTGTTGAAGTTGTAGTAGTAGTTCTTGTTGTTCCAATTGTAATTGTTGATTTTGAAATTATTTTTGCTGTTGTGGTAGTTTTTGTTGTAGTTGCAGTTGCTATTGTTTTTTGTTGTAATCTTTGTTGCAATCGTAATGGTTGGTGTTATTTCAGTTGTTATTTTAATTGTTGGAGTTATATTTGTTATTGTTATTTTTGTTGTTCTAGTTGTTGTAAATGTAGTTGCTGTTATTGGGTTGTTGAAGTAGTTCTTTTGCTTCCTCATAGGGAAGCATTGTTTATAGTTGTAGTTGTTATTATTCCTTGTTGTAGTTATGTTTGTAGTTCTTCTTGTTATTTAAGTTGTTGTTCCTTATAGTTCTTGTTGCAGTTGTAGTCGTCATTGTTATTTTTCTTGTAGGTATAGTAGTAGTAGTAGTAGTTTGTTACAGTTTACTATTAATTATTCTATATAATTTTTTATTTTATATAATTGTTCATTGTATATATTTTTTATTACATATGATTATCTATTGTATATGATTATTTATTGTATATAATTGTTTATTGTATATGATTATTTATTGTATATAATTGTTTATTTTACATTATTATTTATTGTATATAATTGTTTATTACATATTATTGTTTATTGTATATAATTGTTTATTACATATTATTGTTTATTGTATATATAATTGTTTATTATATATTATTGTTTATTGTATATATAATTTTTTATTGTATATATAATTGGTTATTGTACTTTATTATAATTTATTACCATCTATTGTTTATTACCATCTATTATTGTTTATTATTGCATCTAATTGTTCATTATTATTTCTTCTTAATATTGCGTCTATTTATAAACAAAAATTGACCAGCAAATTGCAATAATAGCTGAGATAATAATACTCAGAAAGGATTACAATTTCTGAGGGCAAATTGTTACTATTAGAAAAAGGCCTAGAATCGCAAAAGCGCGAACTGCCATACCTTCTTTATGGAAATCGAAGCCTCGTGCATAATTCCGAGAATATCTATTGCGGGCCTCCGATACCTCGCTATTATCGCACGTCACTAAATAACTATACAATATTTTCTCAAGATAATTGGCTGTGTGGGCCGTTGGAAGATTAATTTTCACCGTTAAGAACCGAAATAAGGCACCGCTCTCGCTATAAGAACACCGCATTATACACATATACATCTATTTATTTACGCCGTCGTTAGTTACCACAATTTATTACAATTTATTTATCGACAATTCTTCGTCCGTAGGAAGCATTCCATTAGATACCAAGTTCCTTCCTACATGAAAGGCTCAACTTTCTCACTGCCATCAGTTCCTCATTTCTCCTCTTTCCTTAATTCAATTTTTCCTCTTGTTTTCTTTCACTTTATAAATTCAGGACAAGCTATTTTTCAGGCAATTTTTTTAGCTCCTGTGACAATTGAGACTAAGATTAGACCTTGGTTCGGATTTCTTTAGGCATTTGGAGTCAGGAGTTTTTTAGGTTCTACTAAGGTTCTGGCCAGGAACTTTTAAGGATCTGATCAGGCTTTTATTGGTTTCTAGTTAGGTTCTGGTTAGAATCTAATTAGGTTGTAGTTTAGATTTTGGTCAGGTGATTTTTAGGTACTAGTTAGGTTGCGATTAGGTTCCGGTTAGGTTCCAACTAGGTGCTGGTCAGGAGCTTTTAAGATTCTGATTAAGTTCTAGTTCGATTTTGGTCATGTTCTAGATAGGATTTGGATAGTAACTTTTTCGGTTCTAGTTAGGTTTTGGTCAGGAGCTTCTTAGGTTCTAATTAGGTACTGGTCAGGAGTATTTAAGGTTCTGATCAGGATCTAGTTCGGTTCTGGAAGAGATGTGTTCATAAATAGTCTATTCCGCTATAAAATTACCTAATATAGTGAAGTAGAGTTCATATGAACGAATCCCTGGGTACTGGTCAGGATCTAATTAGGTTCTTGTTAGGTTTTAGTAAGGTTCTCGTCAGTAGCTTTTTATATACATTCAGGTTTTTCACGTGAGTTGAAACAACAGATTTTCTATTTTTCTTTATCTTCAAACATAAATTAAAAATTTTAAACTTGTTTCTTTATCAACATTCTACGATAAAGCTCATCTAATACGCTATAATTTTTTCGTGATTTTAAAAAAATATTACACAACATTATGTATTTGAATTTCTGGTTCTGTACAATCAAATATCGTATATGCGTGTTCTAATAAGCATTTAAAAATTTAAAGAATGTTAGTTAATTTCTTATATTTAATTTAATTAAAAGTTGATTGCCTTTTATTCCACGAGTTTTCCATGAAAAAAGAATGAATTTTTCAATATTTTTTAAAAATTTGAATTACTTATTTGGAAGAATAAAACATTTTTAAAGCTCTTAGGCTTATTACAAAAATAATTTTCTATTAAATTTAAATTACTAAAGGTCAGCATCTTTAATTTCAAATCCATTTTAAGTATTTTGAAGTGTTTTGAAATATTTTGCAATATTTTGAACTATTCTGAAGTATTTTGAAGAACTCTGAAGTATTTTAAACACTTTAAAATACTTTTGAAAAATAATATTTTTAAATATTGTTATGCTTGGTTTAATACTCAAAATACTGATATTGTTTAAAACTTTGAACTATTTTGAAGTATTTGTCAATATTTCAAAGTAATAAAAGGGATTGGAAATTATTTTAAAATAATATTAAGTATATTAAAATATTTTGAAGTATTAGGAAGTATTTGAAAATATTTTAAAGTTTTTCAAAGTTGTTTAAAATATTCTTAAGTAATTATAGTTTTTTTAAGTAATTTAAAGTATTTTTAAGTATTTTGAATTATTCTGAAGTATACTGAAGTATTCTGAAGTAGTTTTAAATATTTTGAAATATTTTCAAGTAGTCTGAAGTATTTTAAACTAGTTTTGAATATTTTGCAATATGTTAGAGTTTTCTAAGTATTTTTATGTATTTTAAAGTATTTTAAAATATTTTGAATTATTGGAAGTATTTGGAAATATTTTAAGTAATTATATACCTTATTTAATATATATTTGAAATAATAAACTTTTTAAAAACATTTATTTTATTTTTATTTTATTCTATTAATAAATTAACGAGCACAAGCCCTTTGAACTATTTTGAACTATTTTTAAATATTTTAAAGTCTTTTAAAGTAATATAAAGGATTTTGTGTAATTAAAATTATTTTGAAGTATTTTAAAGTATTTTAAAGTATTTTAAAGTAATTTTAAGTATATTTAAATATTTTTAAATATTTTGAATTCATTTTGAAGTATTTTAAAGTAATTTTAAGTCTATACCTAAGTATTTTTAATTATTTCGAATTATTTTGAAGTATTTTAAAGTAGTTTTTAGTATTTTAAATATTTTGAAGTATTTTTAAATATTTAAAGTATTATGAAGAGGTCTGAAGTATTATTGTTGTTAAAAAATTATAAAAAAAATGTATTAAACATTTGGGGAAAAGGGGGATAATACTTGATTTTAGGTGTTTTAGGGAATTTTCTTAAGAAAAAGGGTTAAATAAGGGTAAAGGGTAACAAAATAGGATTAGGTAAAAAAGGGGACGAACTGTGATCCCCGTAGTTAGGTTATGGTCAGGTTCTGTTTAGGTTGCAGTTAGATTTTGGTCAGGAGTTTTTTAGGTTTTAGTATGGTTCTGATTAGGTTCCGTTTAAGTGCTGGTCAGGAGCTTTTATGGTTCTGATTAGGTTCTAGTTAGATTTCGGTCGGGTTCTAGATAGGTTTTTAACAGTAGTTTTTTTGGTTCCAGCTAGGTTCTGGTTAGGTTTTGTTCAAGTTCCAGATAGGTTCTGGTCTGCTTCTGATTAGGTCCTAGTTTGGAACTTTTGAAGTTCTAGTTAGATTATGGTCAGGATCTTTTAAGGTTCCACTTAGGTTCTGGTCAGGCATAAGTGAAATTCTAGTCATATTCTGATTTGCTTCCAGTTAGGTCCTGGTTAGGAGCTTTTAAGGCTCTGGTTTGGTTCTGGTCAGGATCTTTTAAGGTTCTGATCATGTTCTGATTGGATTCTTGTTAGGTTCTGGTCAGTAGCTTTCTAGGTATTAGTTAAGTTCTTGTGATGAGCTTTTCAGGTTCTGTTTATGTTTTAGACAGGAACTTTTCAGGTTCTACTCAGGTTCTTGTCAGGCTCAAGTTAGGTTTTGTCAGGCTCCAGTTAGCCTCTGGTCAGATTTTGAATAAGTTCCAGTTAGGTTTTGGTCAGGAGTTTTCATGTTCTAGTTATGTTCTAGTTATGCTCTAGGAGCTTTTAAGTTTCTCGTTAGGTTCTGATTAGGTTCTTTTTACGGCCCGGTTAGGTTCTGTCAAGTTCTGACTAGCTTCTTGTTAAGTTTTGGTCTTTCTACGTTTTTTAAAGTTTTATTTTTTATGTTAAGTTCTTGTCAGGGGCTTTTAAGTTTATGGTCAAGTTTCCACTCTCGCAAAATAGGAAAACTATATTAATTCTTAAGTAGAATAACTGTCATCTCTTATTTTGTCGAATCCATACCTCAGAGTTTATACAAACCTACCTTTAAAATCCTTCACTCAAAAAACTCCTGAAATTTTCGCCCATAGTTTCCAATTAGGAAAACTATGCTGAAACTCGTTCGCTCTCATGATAATTGTATGTCATCTTTTCAAAATACTTTTCAAGGCAGTTTCACAAAATAGTTTCAAAGCAGTTTTTAAAAGACAATTCTTCAGATTTAAAAAACAAGAAACTGTAGTCAGTTGCAGCACGAGTAGACCTAATTTTCAATAAATATTTGTTAAATTGCAGTCTTTACTTGAAGCTATTGCATGAAAGAGCAAAAAACATTTATGCCAGGTGTAAAGTACTTTTGTTGTAAAAATTCTGAGTGACTTTATGAAACCATAAAGAAAAGGTGCGAGATTTTATATACGAGAAGTTAAACGAATGGGTGCGTGTTTAAATGCGAGAATCTCAGATGCGAGTTCCCTTATCGGTCTCTCAATGACGAGTCAAACTGGCCCCGGAGAATCGTAACCCTAGACTCGGCAGTATCGTGTACTTGCGCACCTGGCGGCCACTTCTTTGTAACTCGATCCTAGGTTTTCGTTTCTTTTGGCCCTTGGCAATTCTCGTAAAACACGCCTCGAATATAGACAGAAGAGACGGGCCCGTAATTAATTAGGACCAAAAGGCTCCTTTCAAAAAAATGTCTACCTGTTTCGACTCCCAATAGTACCACCTTAATTGAACTGCATAATTTTATGTTTCATGGGTCCAAAATTAATTTGTCATTGTTTCAAGAAGCCACAAAGTTGTAAAAAGAGTGAACAATGTTTGATTAATTATTTGTTCCTTCAAAAACTAATTTTTCAAAAGTTTGTTTAATTTAAAAAATAATTGTCAAGTCAAATAAGGGTGTAATAAATGAATGTGTGATTAAATAGAAAAATGAGCAATAATAGTGATAATAAAAATGAAAATCATAACAACAGTTAATAATAATAATAATAATAATAATAATAATAATGAATAAAAATAATCATAGTAATAAGAATAATAATGAATAATAATAATAATAATAATAATAATAATAATAATAATAATAATAATAATAATAATAATAATAATGAATAAAAAATAATCATATTAATAAGAATAATAATGAATAATAATAATAAACATCACCATTATCGAATCCGCTGAATATGAAACTGGCAGTTACCGCCGACCTCGTCAGCAACCGATAATATTAACAATATTATTATAATAATAATAACCAAATATAATTATAAAATATAATTAAGAGCCTCTCTTTTTACCTACCTTTTCATTTGATAAGAAAAAATTCCCCGCCGTCCTTTTGTTAGGAATTCAAAGCGACCGCCGACCCCACCGGCTGCCTCCGAAGTAAGAAGAGGCGAAATTTTTGTATTCAAATCGCAGAACGTAATTTTTGAGAGAAAAATTTATTTCTTCTGAAATCTTTTTAAATATATTCTTTATCGACTTGTCAGATTTTAATTTTGCATTTCCATTTTTTAAACATTTTTTTTAACCAGTTGTCAATAAATAAACATTTTGTAAAAAAAATATTTTGTTTATATTTCGAAAGATGAGAAAATACAACCGAAGATTTATTAACTTTGCATTGCTTTTGCTGTCAACAAAGTAGCGAAACAAATTGCAGAATTGTTTAAACAATTTATTATTGTTAATTTCAGAATGTAATAACTATGTAACTAGGAAGTTGCAGTTTTTTTCTGAAAATGGCATATTCTTGTGAGTAGAATAACTTCTTTCAAAATAAAAACGGAAAACTATAATTTTGACGATTGTTTAAACAATGTATTATTGTTTATGATTGAATATAAAGCTATCGACTTGCAGATTTTCTTGATTTTTTAATTTCGTAATTTTTTACAACTAGTCAGGCAAAACATGAATTTAAACTATAAAAATATAGTTCAATATATTTCAATGTATTTCAATATATTTCAATGTATTTCAATATATTTCAATTGTATTTAATATTTATAATGCAATATATATTGTACAAAGGCAATATGCTGTTATTAATTTTTAGAAAACAATTTTTTGTTAAGTTTTCGTTAATTCAAAGGAAAACTATTATTTTATTTTATAAAAATATTATTTTACAACTTCTTGTTTTTATGCGTGAAACTTTATAACGTAGGATTAACTTCAAATGGGCACACCTTGTTATTTGTTTTTGAAAATCCAAGATGGTGGTTTCAAAATGGAGGACGAATTGGATAAGGTATAACGTTTCTTAATTGTCTTTGTATTTTTATGAACTTTGGTATCTACAGCTTTTGAGGTTATGGATCATAAATATTTTCAAAGTTTTAAAAAATTCAGAACGGCCACCAAATTTTGTAAACTTTCTAAAATTTTGTAAAATGTCTACAATTTTGTAAGATGCCAAAAATTTCGTATACTTTATAAAAACTATTCAAATTTATAAAATTTCTCAAATTTTTATTAACCTTTATGCCTAGGGATTTTTGCAACTATGTTTCAGGTATTTGTCAGTAGTTTTCATCCAAACAAAATGGCGGATTTAAAATGGAGGACGAATTTTATAAGTGAGCAACATGTACAAGAAAGAGTCATAAAACTGCTTCCAGTTAATAATTATATCTTTTATTTAATTTATTATAGTTTTTGAAAAATCCTTTTCACAATTAAAAATCGAAAATAATGACCAATTAAATTTAACTTTTTGATTTAAAAGAAGGGTCTTCTTTTATTTTCGTTAATTAGTGAAAACAGTATTTTGGAATAATTAGAAGTTTTCTCATGATTTGACTAATCTGTCTAAAGTAAATTTAAAATTTTTTTTTTTTAATTAAAGATTTAAAAAATAATAAATAACAGGTAAACCTACTGTTTATTGTTATAAGTAATCATTTAATGTTGTAACAATTTGTTTTTTATTCATACCAATTTATTTGTTATTCATACCAATTCATTTGTTACGCATGAAAATTTATTTGTTATAAATAAAAATTTATGTTTTATAAATACAAATTTATGTTTTATAAATAAAAATTTATGTTTTATAAATAAAAATTTATGTTTTATAAATAAAAATTTATTTGCTATAAATAAAAATGTATTTGTTATAAACAATAAATTAATTCCAAAAAAATACAGGAAACGAAATAAAAAGTAGTACTGCATATATAGAAAATGTATTAATTTATTCTGGTAATATTTTTAAAAAACAAATTTAGAGATGATTCTGTCCAACAAAAAGGATTAAAGTGAAGAAATTTTATTTACAATATTGATAAATTCAATTTCTCCCGCATTCATTTAATGACACTTAATCTAAAATATCTATTCAAGTATATAACAAATTTTTTATAATCGAAAGAGTATCATTTTATTAATTGATTCGACACAACGAAATCAATCGCGAATATCAAAACTGTAATTATATCATATTGCCATAACAATTATCACCAATTAAAGTTACTTAATAAAATATACAAAAATCACACTTTTTCAAGTCGCAATAATCATTTATTCTAGTATATTCTCTTTTGAATTACCAAATAAAGAAATTGAAATTTACTTTTCGTCTTAGACTCCAGAAAGCAAATTTCTTTTCAACTCACATTCATAAATCCAAATATACTTGTAAAAAATAATCAATTTACTTTACGCACTTACATACAGAACACAGACATTTTTATCAAAATATAGTATACAATTATCGGTCCTTTTCAATTAAATTATCTTAATTTTTCATTCTCTCTCTCTCTCTCTCTCTCTCTCTCTTTCTCTTGTTTTATCCATACATATGTAGTAAATAAAAGTGAATAAGAAAATAAATGTATTTTTAGGTTAAAAAGTGATTGTTTTCTCCTATTTCAGGGGCGTACGAAGGAAACATTTTGAGGGTTCAAACAGACCGCGAAATGAAAAATCAATACTTAAAGATCATGCAAATTAGTAAATTACATAACCGTACATTTTTTGCTCGAAACACCTTACCAAAGTGTTCAAATATCGTTAAAGCTTTTTTGTGTTTACGCCCCTGACTTATATCATAAAACGATAATGTCGCCGCAACTTTAAAATTTCTTCCGATTCGCGCTCATTTTCACCTCCATGTCCCTTTCAGTTTTTTGACTTATTAATCACAACATTGACAATCTTTTATCCCCGGCTTCTTAAAAAATTGTGGCTTTTTAAAATAATGAAATTTTATGGGTTTACCCTTTTAACGAATTTGGCTACTTTTTGAAAATTGACAATGAAATCTTCAAACTTCCGCAATGTCTGAAAATTATCCTAAAAGTGTTGACTGTATTTGTTGATAAATGTGCAATAACCGCCTCTGCGTGTGAATTGAAGTCTCTGTTGTTCAGATTAATGTTCAGCTTTAGGTTTAGATTAAGGTTTAGATTAAGGTTTAAATTAAGGTTTAGATTAATATTCAGATTAAGGTTCAGATTAAGGTTCAGATTAAGGTTCAGATTAAGGTTAAGATAAGGTCTCTTTTATTAAAGGGACTTTAAATTCATCCAGAGGCGGTTATTGCACACGGCGACTGAATTACACAATGAATCGATTAAAATTGTACGCATCGTTAACTCAAAACATAAAAAAATATTTATTTCCTTATTTACACATTTATTTCCATTTTTCTCAATCACTTTTCATTCTGCTTGTTCATTCATTCAGCATTTTAATCATTGTTGTCTTATTTTGTTGATTCATTTAGCATTTTCGTTATCCGTTGTCTTATTCTGTTGATTCAGTTAGCATTCTATTCACTCATTATCTTATTTTTCATTCCTAATTATAATTTTCAATTTATTTATTAATTTGTCATCTACTTATTTATGAATAATAATAATAATAATAATAATAATAATAATAATAATAATTTTATAACACATTGATCGCACGAGCCTAGAGTTAAAAAGAGATTCGAACGTAAGTACTTACGCGCTAATTACGGGTGGTAAATGAGAGATCGCGAGACTGAAAAGAGCGAGAGATTTAGAGAGGGAGATAGTAGAGGGGGGGAAGTACGGGCTAGGAAGTTTCCTGGAGAACTGCGCTTGATCCAGGTACGGGAATCCCCGGCGACGGTGGCGACGCCGCCACTCCGAGGTTATGAGTCAAAGAGTGTCTCCTGAGGTCGCAATTCCTTCGGAAAACTTTGCCGCAATTGACGCAATGGTATGGCTTAATGTCAGTGTGTGTCAGTAAATGTGTTTTCAAATTGCTCCTCTGGTTAAAACTTCTCGCGCAAACCGGACATTTATGTGGCGACTCCTCCATGTGCAGGATTTTATGAACGGCCAGTGTCCTGCTCTGGCAGAATCCTTTTCCACATTCCGCACACTTGAAGGGCTTCTCTTTACTGTGAATGTACCTGTAAACAAAAATTGTTTATTTTCAAAAAGCTGTTTTATGGCTTAATAAAAATTGCATTTCTTTCGTGTACGTTCATAATTTTTACTATTTACATTTTTACGACTATGTATTTTAATTCATTTAGCCTTCTCTCTCTCTCTCTCTCTCTCTCTCTCTCTCTCTCTCTCTCTCTCTCTCTCTTTCTCTCACCCTCCCTCCCTCTTTCACTCTCTAAAAAAAACGCCAGGAACACAGAGAAAACATTTTTCGTTACGGATCTAAAGTTTTTCTTTTGGAATGGGGAATCGACGCACAGTGATTTTGTAAAATTTTGTATCGAAATCGTAGAACTTTACATAGAGTTTATATATTTAAATAAATTAAAAAGAAATATGTCTTATTTCCCATAGAATAGAGGAAAAATACAGAGAATGGAGTAGAACGTTTTTCGAGGGGTCGTCAACTCTTAATTAAGCCTGATGTACGAAGAATATATTCTCAAAGAATATCATGGGAATATTTGGGAATATATGGGAATACTTAAGAATATAGAATATTCAAAATACAATGGAATTTTCGAAAATATTGAATATGTGTAAGAATAAGTTTTAAATATAAAAATAAACTAGAATTTTGTCGTCAGTGGCAGATTTAGAAGAGAGTAGACAAGAAATGATCTATAGCTTTGTGAAAGATGCATCATTCTCAAAAATTCAAAAGCCGAAATCTAAAAACTATATGAAAAATATTGAGTTTATTAGAGAGTACTCTAAAATATCTAAGAATATTTAAGAATATTTAAGAATACTTAAGGATACTTAAGTATATTACTTACAAAAATATTAAGTTTATTAGAGAGTACTCCAGAATATCTAAGAATATCGAAGAATATTTAAGAATACTTGAGGATACTTAAGTATATTACTTATAAAAATATTAAGTTTATTAGAGAGTACTCCAGAATATCTGAGAATATCGAAGACTATTTAAGAATACACAAGGATACCTAAGTATATTACTTATAAAAATATTAAGTTTATTAGAGAGTACTCCAGAATATCTAAGAATGTCTTAGAATGTTTAAAAATACTTTAGAAAACTTAAGAATAATTAAGAATTATTAAGATTACTTAAAACTAATGATGAACACATTTATACATTCTAGAATATTATTTGAAAACATTTGCCGAATACTTTGAATATTGTAGATATTCACATATATTGAATTTTGTAGATATGGGAATATCTACAAAATATTCGGGAGTATTGGCAACTGTACGATGAATACCTTAGTTGACGACTCCTCGACATTTCTTAACGTAACAAAAATGATATTAAAGTTGAATATTTCGACATAAACATTGATATTTGAACAATTGTGACAAGAAAAACGATCATAAGTCTGTTTAAGAGGATCAACTAACATATTTTGTTATCCTGACTAAAAATCTGAATGCACATTTCAAAATCAAAATGTCCGATTCAAAATGGCATCTTAATGCAAAATTAATGCAAACTTAAATGAAATTGTCTATTTACAGGTTTTTGGGGTCGCTGATTACAAATTTTACATTAATATTATAAATTCAAACTGGCGGACGCAATATGGCTGACCAAAAATCTGAAAATGCCTCGGATTTAAATAAAATTCACTTGCCAAATTTTTGTAGGTCCACTGATTACGAATATGACACTGATATTACAAAATTCAAAATGGTGGATGCAAAATGGCGGACGAAAACTCATTCCAAGTACATTCCAATTACTTAAATATAAATGTAAAATTCATAATCAGGGGCTCAAAAAACACTTATAAATTGAATTTTATTTAAATCCAAGGAACTGAAACATATTTAATCCGCCATATTGTGCCCGCCATTTTAAATTTTGAAATATAAATATCAGACCTGCAATCAGAGGCCACAAAAATATTTATAAAGTGAATTTTATTTAAATCTGAGATATATACACAGTTGTTTGTTCGCCATATTACGTTCGCGATTTGATTTTGACATCCGCCATATTGAATTTTTAAATATGAATGTAAAATTCGTAGTCAGTGAACCCAAAAACTTTTAAATAGTCACTTTTATTTAAGTTTCCATGAATTTTACATTTTAGACTGTCATTTTGTATCGGACATTTTTTATCGGAAAAAAATAGTTGAGAAAATCACCCTAATATATATAATAATAGACGAGTCGAACAAAGGAAATGTATCAAAAATTGGAGCTGACTTAAAGGATAGTCCACATATTATGTAACGCTTAATGTGGGAGGGGGAATCACCAAATACTGTTATGGTCTTCTTACGATGGGGCGGGGGATTGAACTTTATCTTTGTTTAACAAGTTAAAAAAATTATTTTTTGAGAGTAACAGATTAAACTGCAGATAAAATAGTATAACTTTTAACTAGAGTGAATTTTATGACAGCAGAAAACAGAAAATTTTTATTTTCATTTTTATTTATTTGTTTATTTTTTGGTTGTTTGGCACCTATATCATCACATATTTCAATAAGATTGAAATTGTGATGGAGAGAGAAAAGAACAATAGATTGTTGTGGAAAAATATAAAAGAGGATAGGATAAGATTAAATAAGATAGAATAGGAATAGGACAAAAATAACTAATTCAAAAAAACATGTTATATTGGATATGTGTAACATGCAAAATTTAACGTAAATTAAACGAGAATTGTTTGTGAATACTAGAGAAAGACAGAAAAATTAAATGTTTGGAAAGTAGGGAAGCTATATAGAAAAAAATTTAAATATTAAAAAGGAAATATTATAATTCAAAAAGTAGTTCTAGAAAATAATTTTAATGAGTTGTGAAAAAAAGTATTAAAAGCTTTGAACAATTCAGGATAGACTTTAATTTTATAGATTGGATTGATAAGGAATAAAAAAGAATAGAGTTTAATTTCATTGTCGAAATTAAAAAAAATAGAAAAGGATAAAAAAGAACAGAAAACATTAGAAAATAATAAGAAAGAACGGAAAAGAATAAAATAGAATACGAAAGAATAGAAAGGAATAGTAGAAAATAATGAAAAAGATAGAAAAAGTAATATAAAAGAATGAAAAAGAATAGAAAAGATTAGGAAAGAATAGAAAAGAATAGAAAAGAATAAAACAGAATACGAAAGAATAGAAAAAGAATAATAGAAAAGAATGAGAGAGATAAAAAAAGTTATATGAAAGAATGAAAAAGAATAAAAAAGAATAGAAAAGAATAATACAAAAGAATAAAAAATAATATATAAGAAAATTATACATAAAAGAATTGAGAAGAATAAAAAGGGAATAAGAAAGATACAGAACATTATGGAAAAGTATAAAAAACAACAATAAGAATTGAAAATTTCGGATAAAAAAGAATAAAATTCTTTCCAGACTAGATCGAATAGAAAAAAATAGAAAAGAATAAAGTTGAAAGAAGATTCAAAAGCATCAAGATTGTAGTGTACAAGAATATAAAAAGATAAAATTTAATTAAGATAAATTAGGATTGAAAAATATGATTAAAATATACATTCTTTGTAAACTGTAATTTAAATTATCATATTAATTCCTAGTTAGCGATAAACAATAACAAATAATAATAATTAATATTAATCGTTATTTAATAATATAGAAGATAGAAAAAAAAATTTTTAAAAATAGAAGTCTTTAAAATAAACAAAATATGAATTCAAAACTTCGAGCAATTGAAAAAGATAGGAAATGGAATGAGCAAAAATAAATAGCTTCACAGACAAAAGAATGGTAAAAAAGGATTTGCGTTGGTAAAGTAGGGATTGGTTTAATTTAAATGTTGATTTTGAAATAAGAAAAATAATGTTTAGTGGATTAAAATACATAAACAGATTGGCTTTTTTTATATTTATAGATTAAGAAAGGATAGAAAAGGATAAAATGAAATAGCGAGAAGATTGGCTTAAATTAAAATGCAGGAGTTTAGAGAATCACGAATGATAAATTTCAAGAAAATGGATTTAATAGAAATAGCTACAATTTCTATTAATAACTTTTATTAATGTTGTTAGTACTACAGTCAACTCTTTAAATAGTGCCACCATGGATAGTGCCATTTCTTGGAATTTCAACTCAACCTTTACCCTCTCTTTGTGACACTGTCATAAGCTTGAGTGCGACGCAAATACTTCATAATGTACTTAATAGTTAGATACGTTCTCAGAGAAAAATTTTATTGACTTGGAAATCTGCGGCACTATTCATAGAGTCGATTGTATTAATTTTAATTATATTATAGGAATATATTATATTATAACAATAAATCAAAAATATTAATTATATTAAATTATGATTCGAAAATAAAAATTTACTGATGTAGGTAATTAAAAATAGATGCAAAACGTTAATTCCTTTTTATCCTTTATACTGAAAAAGAAAAGGCATTTACCAAAAATAAATACAAAAATAAATACAACAATAAATACAAAAATAAAAATAAAAACAAATACAAAAAATAAAGACAACAACAAATACAAAAATAAAGACAACAACAAATACAAAAATAAAGACAACAACAAATACAAAAATAAAGACAAAAATAAAGACAAAAATAAAAACAAGAATAAATACAAAAATAAAAACAACAAATACAAAAAATAAAGGCAACAAATGCAAAAATAAAGACAAAAATAAAGACAAAAATAAAGACAAAAATAAAAACAACAAATACAAAAAATAAAGGCAACAAATGCAAAAATAAAGACAAAAATAAAAACAACAATAAATACAAAAATAAATAGTAAAACAAATACTACATTTAAAACAACAATATAAATATTTTAAATATAAAATATAAAAAATAAAAATAATAAACAATAGAAAAAGTGATCCTATACCAAAATTTTGAATATTATTTGTCAAACTTTAAGCCTAAAGCCCAAAAATTAATTATTATAAGAAAGGTTACATTTTGTCCAAGATTGTCTTTATTTTATTTTACAAAATTTAATTCCCACCTGTTAATACTGCAAAAAACAATGCAATAATAAATTATACAGCTGTTATGCTTACAATGTACTCGAAAAACAACAAGAAGTGCTAAAAGAAGCACTTATTGTCATCGGGTGCGTAAAAAAGTTGAAATACGATCTAAATGTTAATTATTCTTCAGTGAAATACAAGATCGTAAAACAAAAACGTCTGTCTTCAATACAAATCATAAGCGCTAATAAACAGATAATAATTCGCTATTTTCAAAACGGTTTATAATTCCACGTACATATTTTATTTTTCAAATTTTCTGAAAAACAAAAATCAAGAAAAAAGCTATATTTTTAAAATAGAATTTTACGATTTTTAAAACTTTTTTCGAATTTTCGAAAATTTGTTTTACAGGTCTATACTTAGTCATAAAAATCCTCTTTGTACAACACAATAATTGAGTAATAACTTCGTTAAAATCAAAGACAACACATCCCATAATTTATCTAACCATAAACAAGCATCTAATTCTCACAAAATGACCATACTAAATATCAAGGAGATATAATTACAAATTCATCAAAATTCCCAAACAGACTTTCATTTCCATTAATTTAAGCAGTTATCTCTAATTTGAAACAGTATAAATAAATGTAAGTTTAGAAAATTATTTTAGCCTCTGATACATAAATTTCACCTTCTATACTGATTTTACAAATGATTCTTGAAAATTACCAACTTGTGGCAGATGGTGTCAGATAGTAAACCTGTTCCCTCATTTTTATGCGCGAGATTTTTTATCTAAACGGACTTAAATTATCCTGGAAAGGCCCGGAAGTCAGGAGTGAATCTTCGTTACTAAATATACTAAATCTCAGTCTAAAAAGCACATTTCCAAATTTGTAGAATTCAGAATTCAACTTTTAATTTATATGTTTCCTAACATTTCTTATAAGTTTCTTAACGACCCACAGTAAACGAAAAATCACATAAATTTTTTTTAATATTGCTCAATTATCATAAAATATTATTGAAATTCGATCATTTCAATTTTTAAAATAATTCTCACGTTGGTACTTTTACTTTACTTTAAAAAGTAAACATTTTGGTAAAAACAAAAAAAAATAAATTTGTAATACTAACTACAACACTATTCAAATTTTCCAAGAATTTTTGGTTTTTAAATAAATGTACATTATTGGTAAAAAAAAAAAATTAGTAAATAACCGAAGGAAGGTAAATAAATAAAAAATCATGTAATATTTTATTGCAAGCTATTTTTTTTTATTTTATTTATTTTTATTTACCTTCTTTCAAACATTTATTACTTTTTTTATTTAAAGTAAAATGGAAGGAAAAACACTCTAAGTTATTGTTGATTATTATTTTTAGTTAAAGTATCAAATAGTAAATATAAATAAATAAATATACAGTAATAAACATAGATAAATAAACATAGATAAATAAATATAGATAAATAAATATAGATTAATAAATGTGACGCGTCGCGAAGAAAGGTACCTTAGCATCACACGAAATTAGGTTATGTTTGCTGGTAGTTTTTACATCATTAAAGCTTCGTTTTTAATTTTCTGCCAACACAGACAGTTTTCTT